>NDFG01000484.1:188854-394129 GCA_002167245.1 Sporophila hypoxantha
AYGAYYAAAAAAAAAAAAAAAAGCGCAGCCAACTAAGTTGGGGCAGAGTGAGCGGTGCCGGCCGTGCGCGGCAGCCGGCGGGCGCTGCTGGGGCTCGGCTGCCAACAAAGGGCCCCTCACTCCGCCGCCGCCGGCCTCCATGACATCAGGCATGCAGCAACGCCCTCGCTCCTTAACCTCCTCCTGCCTGCGCCTCTCCCGGCGCCCGGGAGGCCGAGGGGGAAACCAGCAGGCTTGGGGAAYAGGAGGAAAGGCGGGATGCTGGAGCTCCGTGCCGCCCGGGGAGCCTTCAAAGCGCGTCARTTCACAGCCCGTTCGGGGCTGCTCGAACACCGCCGGCAGCGATGCCCGCGGTAAAACCCGGGGATAAAAAACGGCGGGGGAGCTGCAGCTCCTGCCCAGGGATCTGTCCCAGCGTCTCTGCGCCAATTACAGGCACAGGGATTCGGGTTAATGCGGTTACTGCTGCTCCTCCGGCACAAGTTTTCACAAAAGTTTTCACTCTCACACTACCTACTGTTCTTTTTCCCGGCATGTTTCTCAAGGCTGCACYCCAATTAATGCTCTCTGCTTATGCATTTTTTATAGATTGTTTTTTGGCGTTATTGTGTGTGTCCCATTTAAACAAACATAATTTTTGGTGGTATATATATTTTTTTAATATATATATTTATATATTTTAAAAATATATTTATATTTTATCTATTTTATATATTTTATCTATTTTATATATTTATATTTATAGATATAGTAGATACAGTCTACCTACCTACCTATCTCTAAAGGATATAGCATATTGGGTATGTATACAACTGCATTAACTCCACTCAAAAATCGCTTTTCACCTCCCAAAGCTTGGGGTGCTCTTGCTGCTTGGAGGAAGAGGTGCTCAAGGGTGCAGAGTTCATAAGGGGTGCAAAACACAGAACTTGGGGAAAATGGCCTGGGAAGCGGATTCCAGCACAAATCACCCCACAACGTGTGGAGCCCTTGGTGTGTCACACACAGAGTCAACAGAGCAGCAAATCTTCATTTTTGTCCCTGAAAACTTGCCTTCACATCTGACAGTTTATTTTGGCAAGGTTTCTGACTAGTGCTTGTGCTCTTTTGCCCTCCATGGTTTTCAAACATTGAATACTTTAGGGGAAACTCTGCATGCTTCCAGCATCTGAGGTCTGTGCCTCCGAAACAGCAAACATTGCTCAGACTCTTTAAACATTATTTTACAATATCACTTTGCCTCAGTCTTCTGAACCATGGGGTAAAAACATGAAAGACAGCTGGGAAAAAAAATCCTTGATCTCTCAACCCATACTGAACTGCAARAWGAGCATTTGTTTTTGTTTTGTTTTTTAARACCACAAGTCACATTWCTAGCAKAGAAATAACAGTAAGGACAGTGTGATGTTCACAGTGCTTTCACCCTTTTCTCAGAAAACACAAACATGGATATTCCCATTTAATACACCAGAAAGCAGGTAGAGAACTTCAACATTTCCTCAATTCAGACAAAGAGCTGAGGCTCTCATCCCCACTGCTGGCAGCCTGCATGGACATTGGGAAAAAAACCAATACATTTCTTCCCACTCTATCCCATCTTCTCTCCACTTCTGGAGAATTTCTGTTTTATGGAAGCACCAGAGTTTAAGAGAAACCAACACCTATCTACTTGTTCCTTGCCTGCCTAACAGGGAACTTGTGTGTAACTGCACTGGGGGAGTGAAAAAAAAAAACCCAGAAAAAAAAAAGATGAGTTAAACACAGATTTGGAGGAGAAAGGTTACATAAATCACAGGAGGAGCTCAGTCCTCACATGTTTCAGCCCAGTGTCATGTTTTAGGATGAAATGAGGTTTTAAGAGCAGACCAAGKATCCTGCACGCAACTTCTTTTCCATGAGATGAGCATCCCCATCCCTATCCCACTTTTCCTGCAGCTGTAGGAACTCAGAAGCCCCAGAGCATTCCCTGCAGTACAAAGGCTGCCCCCCACGAGCACCACCCAGCCATCACAATTAAGGTTAATACAATGAGTGCCAGCAGAATTAATGCGGATTACATTTCTGATGAACTCCTGGGGTTCTTATTCCTGAAGAAGAATGCCTCATCTCAAATTAAATTAACCCGCCTGCASAAGAACCTCACTGTAGGAGAAACACATCCACTTGGGGAGTTAAACACAAAGAGCTAACTTCCTCTGTAGATAAACAAATTAATTCCCTTTATGTTTCCAGGCAGACACGCTTGTGTGGTCCCTGTGCTACAAACATCATCCTTCAACATTTCCTCTTTTGTGTCATGGCAAACTGGGCTGTAAATACTTTGAGCAAATACCCTCTGCCATTCCTGAATGCCATGAAATTAACTGGTGATACAGAAATAAAAGCCATACCGGTAGTGTCACACAACCTCTGCCACTCTTACTGCTGTCAGCTATAAATCCCTCTCACATTTGTTTGTCATACACATCTTAAACAAGATCAGTCATGAAATGTGTGCAGATTTCTGGACTACAGTGACTGAMGCAGCCTCAACTCAGGCTCTCTGCTGCAGAATGGCAAAACAATTTGGTTGGGAGCAGGCTCAGAAGGTCTCCAGTTCCAGCTCCTGCTCGGAGGGAGGCTATCTCCCTACATCAGGATTTTCCAGGCTTAGAGTCTGCTGGGCAGTTAAACACTTTTTATCCTCTCATACCTACCCAGCTTTGCCTCATTGCAAGTTTTAAGTGTTGCTTCTCCTCCTTTTGCTGTGCACCTCTGACAAGAGTCTTTCCAGCCACCGGTGGGGTGGTTATGAAAGCTCTGGGACCCCTTCCACCCCTCTCTCCCTCGGTCCTGGGGGGCAGTGCTGGCTCCAGCCCCCTCCAGCTCCCTCCAGGGTCTCAGCATCTGCTACAGGGGAAGGAGCTCCAGATGTGGCTTCACAAGAGCCAAAAAGAGGGAAATAATCACTTCCCTCGACCTGCTGGCTCTGCTCTCATTAATGCAATCCAGTATCCATTAGCCTTTATTGTTCATGCTCCTACAAGAGCACAAACCTATTTAGCCAACAGCCTTTGTGTTTGAGCTGCTTCTAGCAGACTGATATTTATTCTTTACATCCTTAACACTACCTAGAATTTGAGGACAGATTTTTATCCAAAAGAGAATGATCACACACACACACACATYACAGCAGCAGCAAAAGGACTGGACTCCATGAACAGAAAGTGAGTTTTGGCATGATCTCARGTGTTAGCAGCTGGAGTGAATTTTGTTGCGATACTGTTAAAAACAGCTTGAGTGTTTGTCACCCATTTAAAATCTGAGCTTAATTTTGTTTTAAAATCCTCTTCTGAAACATGGAAAGTTAACAGAGTTTCAAGTCCTAAAGTCTGGGCATTTTTTGATAGGCACATTCAGCTGATTTGGGATGGGAAAAGTCACTTGAAATTGAAGTATCTCAAACTAGTGGTTAAAGCAAAGGAGTAAACAAGTGTGCCAGAAAAAGAGCAAAAGTTAAAGCTTAAAGTTACCTGTGCCTTATCRTTCTCTTCTATAAATGCAGTTGAGAATTTCCCCACGATAAAGATTAACTCAGTGCCATCTGTAAAACAGTTTTTTTGTCTCTGGAGCAACAAAATGTAGAATCACATAATTTATGAGATGCATTTTTCTTAGTAAGTGGTAAGATTACATGTGATTTGGCACATTCATAGGTCACTGTCTTTAGGATTAACAATACACCCATGCCACAGAACTACCCCCATGCTACACAGCTCTCTTCTAATGGCATTTTTCACATAGTGGAATAACACATCCTAACACCATTACCTGATAAAAAATGTGTGTGTGTGTGTGTGTGTGTGTGTGTGTGTGTGTATGTGTATATGCAAATAATTAAAGAAGCCGATGTTGAAATCAATGAATGACCACAGCATGTGCTACAGATGGAGCTGTAACAAAGCTGGGCTTTGATCCGGCAGCAATTGCAGCACTGCCTGTTTTCCTGGGGGTTAGTCCTGCTTTGTCTGACAGGTTCCAGCTTTCCTTTGGATTTTCAGATCCTCCACTGTTAAACAACTTCATCCACTCTCAGACACCAAGTGCCAAATGTTTGGGGAGACAGTGCTATCTATCAGACAGAGAGGGCTAGCAGCTTTCAAATCCTGGCTACTCAACTCTACCTTCTTGGCACGTGCAGCACAAAAACTCTGGTGGAGTCTTGTAGAGCTGTTGGCAGTGAATACAATGACTTCACAGAGTCGAGCACATTGAGTCATGAGAGCTTTGTTATGGTAGAGAAATTCCCAAGGCTGGCAGGGTTAGAGGTGAGTGCACATCCCACACCCAGCCGCCTCAGATTTAAACAACTGTCTCCTAAGTGGAATCACCTCTTAGTCTCAAGTGATTGTTCAGACACCTTGTAGCTACTCCAAAGGACAAGTGAAAACAAGTCTTCCAGGKTACTCCAAGGTTCTTCACTTCCTTGGCTATGACAGCACTACACAAGAAGGCAATGACATTWGGGATTTAGTTGTAATATCTGCCATGAAATGAGGAGAGGGTGAGAAAAGTCCTTGCTGGTGTTTTCACACTGAATGTGCTCTCCATCAGCCTGGTAAGATCTCCAAGTGAGATTCTCCACAGGAGAAAGCCCAGGAAACCAGGATACTGAGGGATCTACAACTACCACTTATTTGGTGAGCTCTAGGAATCCCACTGGCATTGGGAATTCACACCCAGATKAACAGGGCTCAAGTGGTTTCACCACTCTGCCCAGATGAACCTTTGTGCCAGAGATGTGTGTAAATGCCAGCCTTTCTCCACCACTGCCCTAACTTGGAACCACTCCACCAGTGRTGCCAGTGTCTCTCTTCCAGCTTTTTATGTAGAAACCTCTGTCTCRCCTTTTCCAATTCACACACAAAACATTTTTAGACAACTGTTCTACCTTCCTCTTTAAGCTCTTCTCAAGATCCAGCTGACATGTTTACAACAGCCAGTTAAACAGCATGTTAAAAACAAAAGCCTTTTGGTACTACTCAGATCATTCCACAATAGGCATTACTGTAAATAAAATTTAAAAAAAACCACAAACAAAGGCAAGCTAACACCTGAGGGCAAAGAATGTTTTTCTTCCTTCAGTCACCATCCAGCAGAGCTGGAATAGCCCTGCAAGAGCACAGAGAGGCAAATGCATGTACAGGGAGATATTAAACACTTTTGGTACTTGGACTTACTGAGTCCCACTCTCGTTGGTAGAAACTTCAAAAAAAACCCAAGAAAAGCCAGGTTACAAAAAGTCCACTGTACACATCAACAGAAAAGCCAAGGATTTTGCAATAAACCATGGGCATTTGTTGGTTTTTCTCCTTGATTTAACAGATGTTTGTTATTTGCAATTTTCATGAGTGAAGGAGGTGCCTGGAAAGTGGTGGGATTTCAGAGATGGAATGTTCAACTATTTGAAATTCCTTTCAAGCAACAGAGCAGAATCCTTATTTTTTTAAGGTAGTAACAAGACAGAAGGTACTACTAAATTCCTGCAATGGTGATATGCATTCACTGTACTCATGTAAAAACACAAGACGGGTCATGGGCTCCACAGGGAATTGCTTGGAGTATTATCATTTGAAGCCTGCAAGGTTAAATTCAAGTCCAAAGGGGCTCATCACCAATCACTGAAAAAGTTTTGGGCCTCTTCCACTAAACACTTTATGAAACATCTGCAGGCAAAGGGGAAAAAAAAAAAAAGAAACCAAAGAAACTTGCACTTTACAGARCTGAAAAAAAATAGCAGTGTACCTTAAAGACACAAAAATGGCATAAATTCCTCCTGACTGTTAATGACTGAACTTCCATTGTCCAGGCAGTTTGTTAAGGTTGCAAAAGAGAGAGCAGGGACTGGAAGTTRCTGTGCATTAGGTAGAATTCCATCAGTTTGGGGATCCTGCTGGAGTTCAGTATTTTCTGCCAGCCCGGGGAAGGGAGGAATCACAGACAGCCAGGACACAATCAGAAAACATACATGTTTGGAAAGGACCAGCAAACAAATTTTAGAGAAATATCTGTGCCAAATACTGACTCAGATCATGAGTGGGAGCATTTCCGTATTTCTTTCAAATGAAAAAGCAAGGAAATACAGAATGAAAAAGTAAAGGTAAAAGAAGAGGTTAAAAGGGGAGCTCAGAGCRGATGACTTTGTGGGCTTTTCTTGGGTAAGTCCGAGCACGTCTGCAAGAAGAGCCAGAGGGACCAGTGAACAGGGGTTAGTCCTGGCAGTAACTAAGTGGTTAATTTCTTCCATTCAAGAYCTGAAAAATCTGCCAAAGCAGAAGAGCAGGCCTCGGAGATCAAATTACACATGAGGAGGGGGTGGAAGGGGAGAAGAAGAAAAGAAAACAAGTATTACTGAACCACMGCCGCATGAGACCCAGCGGGGATTAGGAGAACATGGAGGAGGAGAGCTTTATCCAGGCCTGGCTGTAAACACAAACCCAATCCKTGCCTGCAGCTCGCCATTCCCTGCGGGAACACCGACCTGTCCTGAGCCCCTGAGCCCCGTCAATGTGGAAAACCTTCTGTGCATCAGCTGTGGAATTCCAGTGATGGGACCAGCTGGATCTCCRTTCTCCCTCTGGCTCTCCCCACCCAGGCAAAGTGGTCGCTCTGCTTTTCCTCTCCCAGCTGGAGAGTTTCGGCTGGGGCACACATCTATGGATGTGTCCTGCTGCTGCCACAGGTGTGGGAATCACCAAAGGACTTGAAAAGCAYAGGGATAAAAGCCACGTGGAGCAAGTAATGATGCACAAATAAACAAATAATCCATCAAACCGAGGAGCAATTCAATTCCTTTGCCTTGAAGTTGATCACACAAAGGAGGTCTCACAGCAGTATTGACATTTTCACAGCCATTTCAGGGCAGGTGAACGTTCCCTTCCCAGCCACACATCATTTCTGTACTCACCTAAGCTTTTTCAGCACTGAATTCAGCAAAGATTATCCTAATTTACTAAAAATGCAGGAAATTTCAYGTAACACATGCACACAGCCACAAGAGAATAGGATAAATTTGATTGCAGAGATCATTTTTCTCTAGGGAGCTAATCCTTGACAGTTGGTGCCTTTGAACACTATCAARGGGCAGAAACCTTTACAACATACAGATATTTTGACAATGACATGAGTGTGCCTTTTTTTTTCTCTTCTTTTAAATTATTTTTTTTTAAACTAAGGGAAAAAACCCTCAAAAACCCAACCCAAAGCCCCAAYCTCCAGTGCCTTCTGCTCAGGAATTCCAGACGTCACTAATTCATCCACAGGGGAATACATATMATTTTGAGAAAGTAGTGGAAGCCCTTTGTAACTATAGAAATAAAAAAGCATCCATATAAGCATAAAACCCACTATATAAAGCCATCTACAGTCACTTGATTTGAATTACTCTATTTATCCACCCTCAGGATCTACTCTCAGCCTCCCTTTAGATGTGCAGGTAAGTGCCTGGTGCTCCTTAGCACTAATTGCTTATTATTCCCAGTGTAAGAAAGTAAATATATGCTCCCAGAAAGGAAAAGCTTCCAGTTAATTAGAACTGCCTGCAGCAATGGTTCCCTCCAAACAGTTCAGCATTTTATTTTGTTGTCAGGACACAATATAAGAAGTTTTAAGAGTCCTGCTGGGACTATGACGTAAAGGCAGGACCAGTATTTTTTCCTGTGAAGGCTGGGGTCGACAGGAAGAAACTTCAGACAGAAATAAGCTACTTCACCATGAGGAAAGGCAAAATCCAAATGTATATATACACCTCTGTCCTGGTCCAACTGGAACAGGGATGGAGGAAAAGGGTCTGTAATTTACTCATGCACTGCTGAGTAAATAGATGGATGCAGTTCAAGTGCTAAACTCTCACYAAGGCTGAACACTCTTTTCCAATTCCTAAACATAAAAGCACATTGAAAGAAGCATTTTAATTTGGATTTTTATGAAAAAGCTAGGGAACATTGTCCCTGGGTTGCACCATTAAGACAAAGCAAAAGACTGATGCTGAATTCATAAGGGGCAAAAGTTATTAAGCTAAGCTATTTCAGGATTGGTTTTTTTGTATGCTTCATTATGCTTGTCATATCTGAATATAGATTTAGAAAATGGCATGAGGCTGTGCAATACCTTGCATGTTTTCTGCCTTTCCAGGCACAAGTGGAAAGATAAAGGAAGGTGTAAAAAAGAAATCAGTGCCACTGATCTCCAGTAACCCCAAAAGTTCCTTTCTATTCACTGCCTCTTTACCTGCCCATCATTAATCAGAGCCATTCCCAGAGCAGATATGTMAAATGTGGTCTGAGCTGATTCTGTCTGCCCACATACCAGACAGAAACTAGGGAGAAGTGCCAAGTATCAAGGAGTAACAGCCCCTGGCACCCTCCAAGCCATCCCACCCTGCTCCAAGGGTGAGCTAGACACTTCTGACATGTCAGGCTCAGCTGAGTCACTTCACTGTTCAGGGAGAGAAGAGGATCTTGAGGATGTGCACAAATATTTAAACAAACAAACACAAAACTAAAATACCTGTGACTGCTCTGAYAAGTTGCACAATGGAGCAGCAGGGCAGGAAGCAGGAAAGTGCTGCAGACAAACACTGAGATGAGCTGGGAAGAAATGCTGCTGACACKGAGTGAGGGTCTTCAGCCAGTTAACCCCATCTAAACACAGAGTGCCTCAGTCCCACCTTTCCCATCTTCTCCTTCTTGCTGGTACTGGTGCTCACACAACCAGGTGGTGACCCAGTTCAAGAATGTCAAGAGTCTTGTCAGTGTATGTTCCCACAAATAACAGTGCTGGCATCACGAGGGGGCCAGCAAAGCTGTTCCTTAATTCAAAATGCTGAGTAAACCATCTGTATTGACAAGTTGTATATAAACAGCTAAATCTTACCAACCTTTCCTACTGAGACAGCTACAAACAAATCCCAAAGAAATAAATGTATGAATATAGAACTGGACCAGCTATAGATAGAGTTCATCAATCATTCAGAGACCCTCAAACAGACCACAGTTATTCTGTGCTGGGAGACAGGCTTCCACCTGAAATGGAAGTACTTCYTTCAGCCTCCAGTAACTGGCTGCACTCCAGTCTGGATCTAGGGAATGCAATGCCTCAAATTCCTAGAGAGCTGACAGATACCCAGATATGCAGCAGTGCTGCAATACAGACAGCAGTCCCAGAAAACACAGCTTGGTGAGAAACCTTCTGGAGTCAGAAGTTCCTCTGCAGCTCCACTCTGCGCCTCTCCTGATTCTGGGGTTGRTCCATGAAGTTCCAGACAGAAGATAGCATAACTCTGTAATTTAACTCACTTTTCCTATTTCTCATTGCCAGTCCATAGTGAGGTCTCATGCCAGCCATATACAAGCTCAGCCAAGTTAGACATGTTATATTCAGTTACTACAAGAATAAAGACTAAAAGCCTGGAACATCAGAGAAGGAAGGCTCTGGCTTGAACTGCCATCAGGTGGGAATACCCAGAGCAAAAATCAYTGAACTGGTTTTTGTTAGGCCACACATCCTGATTTCCTCCCCTCCTTGGTTCAGCTCAGTCTTTGCARGTCCAGCGTGACCAGAGGATTTTCAGATGGTGAAAGAGCTGCTGTGTTCTCCTAATCCCTCCCTCCCACACGTACAGCAGCCAGGGTGCCAGGAGAACCCATTTTAAAATTAATCTCKACGTAGAGGAACATTCATAGAAAGAATCAGGACTAGAAATCTTCAGCAGCTCTGGAGTCAAGGGGGACGAAGCAAGGGCACTGCATGGACAATAGAGGATATTGAGGAGGTGACACAAAAGGATTTTAAGCCATGTAACACACCATTTATAAAATGGAAAAACCTCACAGACCATGTGATCTCCAATTTTTTAGTTCTACCTGAAGTGTTCATAAAGGACATCACAAGGTCACTGGGAGGATTAGCAGGTTATTGTTTTGGAAAGACCTGAAAGATAGCTTGGGTCACTTTTGCTTACACTGTCAACCCCCCAAGCAGGGCCTGGATTTAAAAAAAAAAATAATTTTGGGGAAAAATTAAAAAGGGAAAATTAAGTATTTAAAGGGAATAAAATAAGGGAAAATTAACTATTCTGCTTCATTATATAAACAGACWTGCCATAATTTTATTTCCAACTCTTCTTTAGATTTCTCCAATCACTGTGGATAGATTAGCTGACTTGGCATCTCCTTTTTTTTCCCCCAAATGTAACTACTACAAACCTTCAAACTACAAATCAGAACCCACTGCCAGGAGTTGCTACACAAATGTGAAACATTCAGTAACACACCCAACAACTTCCAGCTTAGAAACCACACTTCCCATGTACTTCAAGGGCACTCACATTCTTTCCATCAAGWGGGACTGCCTCTCGTGGCTGTGGCACAGGGCAGGATTTTAAGACTCCTGAATTCAAATCTGAGGGAGGCTTTTCACAGCTCACTCAGGGTGTGCTCAGTATCACCAACACACCCTGCACCACCTGGGAAATGTCTGCACATGCAGAAATTCTAACAGACATGAAAAGGAGATAGTTCCAAGCACAACAGACAATTTTTTCTCCTCTTGCACAGAAACACTTTGTTTGCAACCAAAAGAAAGGAGGTTTTCATGTGTTGGAGCACTAAGAAGCCTATCCTGGGAGGAAAACCWGGTATCCCTGATGAAAAGCTGTTGCACAGAAATGTGCTGGSACTCCCTGGGGTCTCTTAGCACAGACAGAGGAGTAACAGAAGCTCAGGGAGCTCGACAGCCTGAGGACAAAAGTGCTCCAAACCACTTCAGTCTTGAAAGCTTGAGGAGTCAACGTGGTATTAATTGGAAAATACAAAGTCTTCCACAAATGCCTGTGAACACTGATTACTGCCCTTTTCTGAATCCACTCTCTTCAAGCTTCTTATAATATCATAAGAAAAAGCAAACATGAACAGCAATGAGGAACAGCCTATTCTGAAACCACTTCCAGGAACAGGGATTGTTTAAACAAAATACATTAAGTGAAACCATATGTATTAAGGGTCAAACGCCATCTGAGGCTGAATGTGCAGAAATAGCCATTTTACAAAATTTGGGCAATTATCCCTTTGTTGTTTTTGTTTTTAACATGAATAATCAGGGTGTTGGAGGTGTTACCAAGGGGGCAAAGCTTGAGGAAGGAATTTAACTCTGCAGCTCCTAAYCTGATGGTGCCAAGAAAATATTCCTGTTAATCCTGGTGCTGCCCTCTCCCAGTGTGCRGGGAGGAAGGTTTGCTCAATCCCATGGACAGAGCATCCTCTCCCCAAGCAGTGAGGGGTCCAGGGTGGGGGTCTGCCCTTGCATTGATCCCCACAGGAGGGTCCCTGTCCTGCTGCCAGACAGTCATTTGATCTGAATCACAAGGGATGCTGCTTTCACAAGACTTGCTGGCAAAACAGAGGTGACAGAAGAGGCTCAGAGAGGGAAAAATAAGGCAATTTAAAGCTGCAGAGCCATGAAAGATGTGCTCTAAGTAATTTCAGCACAGAGCACTAGTGCTGGAACTCAGGGGGATTCAAAGATGGTTGACCATTGCAAATACTAAGCTAAAATATTCAACATTTATATGAAGGCTAGAAATGGGCATCTTGTATGAGACTGACACACTGCACTATTTCAAATATATATTTACCCACCCTAAATCCATCCAACTTATCTGAAACTTAACTTTAATCAGAGCAGCAGGGGAACCTCAGTGCCTCAAAGCAAAGGGAACAGAGCAGATCTTGGGCACCAAGCTCCTCCAAGGCAAAGGGAATGGAGCAAATCTTGGACACTAAGCTCCTCGAGTATTTCTTTAATATAAAGTGTGAAGTGGTATCACTATACAGAGGGGTAAAGTGCCATGGAGGAAAACCTCCCCTCAAAGATTTTGCTCATTGCAACAACTACATCGGAGTATGGTCTTAGTCACCTGCTGTGGATTTGATAACATCCAATTAACTGCAGAAATATTTCCGTATTCATCACTYGTGAAGTCAGACTGCAATCAAATGTTGCAGCTGCAAAGGCTAAAGCTCATTAATCATTTTTTCTGGAAAACATGGAGGATGATGATGGAAGGGAAAACTACAATTCATTTGTTTTCAACAAAACTGCCAMCAAGAAGGCCAAAAGAATACCAATTTCTAATTTTTTTAAAATTAGTATTTCCATGCTAACATGTTAATTCCTGCCAGCTCTTTAAGTGGACAAGTATTTAATGGATACAACATAAATGTATATGCCAGTTATCAGAAGGCAAATTGCACAGCCATGATGTAATGAAATAGCTTTGCTTTATGGGAATGAGGTGACAGGTTTGAAATAAGGCTTTAGGTGTAAAAAAAAAAAAAAAATTGATTTTTCACAGAAGCCACAAAACTGTAATGCAATTACTTGCTTAAGTCTAAAATTTTATAGAAATTTAAARTCAACTTTAAAGATATAAATGAGTCATCAATTTGCATTAGGATGGCTGGGGACCATATCACTCTTCAATCAACATGAACTAATGAAGCTTTCCTGGTCTGAATAAAACAGCTAAACTGAAGTGCTGAGGTGCATACACATCACAGTCACAAAATGCTTTTATGTTCTTGATAATAAAGTGTCAGAATAGCTCTGAAGGAGCCCAGGGACTGAGCTACCCCTGCTCAAAAAAACCCAAATGAATGGGAAAAGCCATGTTTTCTCATTTTTCTTCATTCTTGGCTCTCCAGAAACTCATTCTTTTATTTACAGAAAAGTCACTCTGGAGGTTCATCTTACCTGTAAAGGGCCAGCTCGCTTTGATGCTCTTACCCTGCCCTGCTCAGATAAACCAACAAAGTTCAGCACCTCAAGTTACTCAGTCCCAGCAGGCAAAGAGCCTGCCTGGAGGGGAGATTTTTCAGGATTTTTTGCTGRGCTCTGCTGGGAGGAACAGCCTCGTTCTGCTGGTCTGGTAAATGAGGAAAACGGGCTCAGTTCTGAAGCAGAACCAATAGGAAATATATAAGCACAAGATATTGTCTTTGACTTCACTGCTAGGCCACTTTCCCTCTTTTCTTTGTACTTTTTCCCTCCAGAAACAGACCATAAAGATGAATTCATCTGTGGGTTTGAGTGGTTCACACCCCTGAGAGCTTTCAAATGAAACAACCAACACACCCACAGTACCACGACAGACCTTGGCTATTTCACCTACGACAGGACTGAAAGCATTTTAAGGAGAGCACACCTCTGAAATGTCCTGCTGTGGATCACTGCTGGCTTTGGAAGAAGGAAGGATCCCATACCCACTTTGTCCAGCTGTGGGTGGACACAAAGTGAAAGAGCAGCATGTGCTGACAGCAAACCTCCCCATGGTGGTGACACGGCCCAGCAAGGACCTGGGCTCGTCCTTACAAGCCACACTGGGTTCTGTGACAGGACCTGGGGCATCTCCTGGGCCAGAGCAGCTGGGCCAAGAGCAATCCCAACACAGCTGCACTGCAGCAACACACAGCTTGTAATGCTGTGGAAACCATCCCAAATCTGAGGGCGGTTGAAAACGTTAAGGAAAAGGAGGAGTGGGGGCCAAACCAAGAGGCTGCCCCCACCTTCCTTCCTGTCCATCCCCATAAGTTATTCATTAACATACCAAAATACACYTATCAATGAAGAATTCATGGAGATTCTCTGAATACCAAATTACTGAGCATAGTGACAAGGAGGACTTGCTTAACACCCTCTTCCAATTCCACACCCTGTCCCGGGTGGATCACTCATAAAGCTCCACTTGTATTTTACAGCAGCAAAGTCCTCCCTGAACCCCTTCCTCACCAATGCCTCTGATGAGTGCAGACCATCTCTAAACAGAGCAGCAGCCACAAATGCTGTGTCTTTAAATCCATCCCCATTTCATTTTCCAAGTTTCTGTTTGAGCCGTTACAGCTCCCTCAGGACTGCACTGACTCACTGCATTTTCTGGATGACGCAAGCATGCTCCTCTGCACAGCTTCAAAACAGGCTCCTAACATTTCCAGGCAGAAAGTGGCCACCAAAGAACCATGGAAATTAGGTGTTCTTACTTAGCAGGCATCACCCCATGAAGCAGAGGGGCAAATTTCAGTTCCTGTCCTTATTGCAAACAGATTCATCGCTGGCATCACTTCTTCCCGGGAATACTTCTAGGAAAGCTTAAGTTTCCACTCTGAATTCTGTGGAAAATATTTTGGTTCTGACAGAACACCTACGAGCACTGGTCCACCACTTCCTCTGACCCATCCAGCTCTGCCCCTATTCCCATGGGATTGTAGTTCCAGCTCTATTATTGAGTGCAAACCTCTGCTCTCAAGCTGCACCCTTAACATTCAAAATCACACAACATTTTCCAAGCTGATTCCCAGTTTCTCAGTTTTATCTTCCCAGCAAGGGCAGGCAGGTAAAAGAAGAGAAAATCTCTTCTAGGAGGGAATGTTTAGGGAATGCTCCAACAGGTTAAGCACATGTGCTCTGTGAAAAGACCTGAAACCACCATGGGGAGACATGCATGCAAAAAACACTGGATTGGGAAAAGCATTTTCCATGACTCAAAACTGAACTCTGTTTCTCTTCCTTCTGAATCCCTTCACTCAGCTCTTTGTGTTCTCCCAYTTACTGCAAGTCAGCAAACAGCCCTTTTATGTACATTATTTTTTTCATACAGGAATGGTAACAAAAGCAAAATAAACACTGGGCTTCTGACTGATGTTTGCAGCTTGATAGCAAAGGCAGCTGAAAAATTCTGGTTTCTGCTTGTTGCCTTCAGCTTTTATCCCCTCTGAAAGATTTCACCATGATAAAGAGAACTGGAAGTAACAAAAAAATGTAAAACTACATAATGAAGTGAAGAACAAATTCAGAGAGAAAGACGAGTGTCTTGTTTTATCATCTCCACTAACGTTGGTAACACACATCTCAGGGAAAAGGCCTCCTTGCTGGAGAGGCTGCTCATTCCATTCAAGCCAAATAAAGGAAGATAAATGTCTAAGACAAACCTGTTCACCCTTCACTCTCTAGGGCAGAAAGGCAAAAGCCTTTTGCTASCAGAGGGTTCCTGATTCCTGCCTCACAGGGAGCACCTGACATTKATTTCCTCATGCTGCAGAGTAACAAGTGTTAGCACAAACACTGCAATATCTGAAACAAAGAATATGGAGCACATGAGGAGCTTGGAGCCACCAGGAGAAGAGCAGGCAGCAGMACTGGAGCATGTAGGTGCTAAGTGCAGGATGGCTTCACATGGGCCAGGAGTTCAGAAATCAGTGCCCTGGCTCCATTCCTACTCCAAAACAAGGACTTGGAGGGGACCTGCAAAARTGGCTTTAATCCTTATTGTCAGTCATTCATAAAAAGGCKCACGAAGCTTCACATTCTCTGTGKAGAATTGGGAGTTTTCTATCAAACCATATGTGAAAAAGATATCTAGTGTTAATATATGCAAACYACTTTATTTAGATATAGATTTTTTWAATTAGTATTTGCACTGTCTTGGAAAGAGAGGATTGAGGATCCTGCCAGATCTTAACAAAAAGAGCAGATTTTCTAAACAGGCAAACACACTCTGTTTTACAAACTGTGAACTGAAAACTGCATACAAGGAATGCTTTTGCTCYCAATCAAATTACTGGTCATTTATCACATTTCTACAGCTAACTAAATTTCTTTCTKTAATTTTTCTGTGTCTTCTGTTTCACTCTTAAAGCAACAGAGGAAAAGAAACGAGCCAGAGTCTTGACGTGGGATTAATGCATTGGTGTAGGAAATTGGCAAACTTTTAAACTGCTTGAAAGCCCTTTTCTTCCAATCAGACTGGATTGGCAGCCCGTGAACCAAGGACACACTAAGGACAGCGATTAGAAAAGCATCAGGAATTATGATTCAGAGAGGTGAATCACCAGCAGCTCCCCTGGGGGGTGAATTTGGGATAAGCATACCCAAAGTGCAGCCCTGTGCCAGATTACACAACCCAGGGCAGCGAGCACAGGATCGTTTACTTGGAGACASAACTCAGGTCCTGGTTCCCAACCCTGTCCCGGTGGAACAGCGCGCGGCGCCTGCTGCTCTCGCTGGGCTGTTCCCACTTGCAGCCTGAGCTTTCTCCTGCCCAAAGCCCACACACCAGCACAGCCCTGCTGCCAAGCACYCCACAGAGCCCTGGCATGGAAGCTGGACTTGATCTTCTCAAGAGCTGTTTGTTATTCAACAGCCACAGATGAGCCAGCTTTGCTCTGACTTCACATGGGAAGAGCAGCAGRGCTTTAATCCTGGTGTGCTCTGCTCCACTCTTCCCATTCTAGGTTTTACCTTTAGACAGCACAGGCTGGGAGCTTCCCAATGGTTTTACCTCTAGCAGAAGCACATCCCAAGCTCAGCACTAGGCCTAATAATCCACAACACTTTCAAGGAAGTTCATTTTGTTTCATGGGAAGCTCTGAGATGCGTTTTTATGAGGGTGCTTTGAATCATGGGTGTGCAAACAGGGAGAGAAATTCTGCAGCCCAGCTCAAGTAGAAACAGTGGAATTTGGCCTGCAGTGCTTTATCCAAGCAGCCATCTGATCTCATGACTAAGTGCATGCAGAGCAATGGGGGTGGTGGGGAGGAAGAGATGCAAGAAGAAGCTCTTCTAGTAAACATCTGGGCTGTCTGGAATCAAGGCTGTGCTATTAAAATGAAGCCARTGCTGGTTTTCCAGTATCTTTCCCTCTGTTTATCTCAGTTGCCATGGCTCTCACTTGAATCATCTGCACAAATTGCATACACATGTCCCAGGCCACATTATTTCCACTCTCTCCACAGCTCCAGATCAACTTTCACTCACCTGGCAGCYGCTRGTGCCAAGCAGTGTCATCGTGGCCAGCGATGGAGCACAGCCTCACAGACACCCCTGCTTGGAAAACCATGGCAGTTATTTCAAAAAGGCTGATTAATATTTCAGGAATTGCAGAAAAGGGKAAGAACTCAGAAAAAACAGCCTCATGCTATCCTTCATGACCTGGGTTCCAAGAGAGTTGAGTCTCCAGTGTTGACAGAACCAAGAGCTCTTCTGGGGCAGCTGGAGCAGGCCAGCTCCGAGCTGCTGAAGCTGCTCCCCTGCTCCTCTAGTGTATGAGTGAGATTCAAAGGAATGGAGTCAAATTCATCTCCCTGGCACATCAAGCTATCTGAATAATCCAGTATATTGTCCTCTGGCTATGGTTCTGTGCCATGTGTCCCAAACTAATTACTTACACAATCCAAAAACAGGTACCAGCCTACTGACAGAAGATCAGACCCTTGGTGCTGCTGATGCACAGCTCTCAGAAATACACTGTACTGTGTTTGAAATTTGGAGTTTAGCAAGGTAACCCTAAAGCATCCTATACCTGCACTAAGATATATTTTCTGAGTGTTTCTCTTTGCATTAGAGAATTTACAGAAGAGAACCATGCCCTGCTTAAACACAGAGCATAAAAACCAAGCTCTACCACTGCTGCCATGTCAAAATTGCAAATACACAAGATTTCTGCCCCCTCCTCCCACTTCCATCCTCTCCAGACCATTAAGAATCAGAAGGTGAGAGCTGAGGCTGTCTGAAAGCAGCAGCTGAGGCAGCACTGCAGACAGGATCCGCTGCCCAGACYGAGGATCTACTGCTGCTGGAGACAGAAAGACGGCTCAGAGAGCCTGCTGTCCTCCTGTGTCAGACAGACAGCAGACACCCACACCACCCAGACACGCTGCTGCAGCTCAGGTTGCACAAAAACAAGTATCCCTCACAGTTTGTCCTGGGAATGACTTTTTGTCTGGAGCTGAGCAAGATGGAAACATAAGGGGATTGCTGTTGTGGTTCCAGAAGTCTGCTCCTGCTCACCTGCCCTCTGCTAAGGGAAATCCTGCTCACCCAGCCAGTGCTGTGCCAGTACCTGCAGCCACACAGCTCAGAAACAGCTCTGAGGTATCACGGTGCTGAAAATGGAAAATCATTTTCTGTAACACCAATGTTCCCACCCTGGGAATTTAAGAAACAAGKAAAATATAACAAGGAAACTTCAACTGTAATGTTTAATCGAAACACTGTAAGGTTTTAATCAAAGTTTGCATTAGGTGAGGAGCAGGSCCWACYTCAAAATCTCTCTGTTGCCTTCAGCAACTCCATCAAGCAGGTTTATTCTAAAGGAAATTGGCCTTCACCAGGTTTTRTTTCTGTCTATTTTATAATCCTGGGATATAGCTGCAAATGAATAAAAGAGCCACTAAAAGGAACATGGTTTAGTTGTGGCCTTGGCAGCGCAGGGTTAATGGTTGCACTTGATCTTGGAGAGCTTTTCCAACCTCAACAACTCCATAATTCTGTAAAAAGCACTAGTGCTTTGACTCTACTGGGTATGTCCACAATTCTGCACTGAACTGAACAKAGCACAAATTATCTCACTTTGCAGCACACCAGATTTCAGAATCCAAGAAAATTGATCCCAAATTCTTGAGATTACTGATTTGCTTCAGGACTATAACTACTAGAAAGGTTCTCCTGGCACCAGCAGCATGAAATCCACTAAAATAGCTTAATACTAGATGGGTTCATGAATGTTTCAACAGGCAAAGTGTTGCCACAGAGCAGCACAAAAAGAGCAAACTTAATTTTTCATTTTATTCTACTGCTCTTTCTGGGAGAACTTTGCCAGATTTGAATGGAAAGAGAAAATAAAGTGGAATGATTCAATGAAGATATTCTGTGGTTAGTCCAGTACAACACAAATGCTCATCTGACCAGCTTCTACTGGGCAGGAAGATTGACAAATGAGCTTTCCCTGCATCTCCCTCTATTCCTGGATTAAATTTGGCTGCAAGTTATAAGGTATGGACCAGCTACCACGCAGACACTATGCAGGAAACCTGCCTGWAACATATTTTCTCCACTTGAAAAAAGTCCAGCTAACAGATTCACTGTCTAGAATAAATTAGCAAAACCCTCACCAGCACAGGATTGTGCCTTTCTTTCATGCTGCTCATCTCTCATGGAAAGATGAGCAGCACGGCCTGAACAGCCTTTAAGAGGCTGCTCACAAGGTGTGAACGTGTGGATATGTGTCACCCCTGGTGACAACCTGAGACACWCTGCAGTGATGGAGACCTGCCATTTACTGCTCCACAAAAAAGTCCTACCAGCAGTGATATTCCAGGGAGTGATATAATGAGAAGTGATAACCTGGTATTTAGAGCAAACTGGCATTGAGGAGCTGAATCCCTGCACTTTATTTCACATGCAAATAAATGCCTGTAGCCCAGCCTTCTTTACTCTGAGCTTTGCTCAGTGTGTGTGGAGAAACACACACTGGTCAGTTGAGCTCAAGCCTCCCCTTTAGTGGTGATGATTTTATTTTAAAACACTGTCACCAAGTGGCAGAGCTCCGAATGGCTGCACGAGGTCAGCAGAGCTGCAAACATCATCAGCTGGGGCAAGACAACCAAAAATCCACTGTCCCAGGACATCTCAGCACACTGAGGGAAATGTCAGGATAGATGAGTAACTAAATCAAAATAAGCCATGAAAAAAAAGATATCTCAGAAGGAACATCAAATACTGCGAGGTTTGTTCTGTCAGTATAAAAACTGGTAGATTCAGTTTTTGATTCTTTCCTTTGAAGCACAAAAATCACTGACAACAAAGCCTGATGACACTGTTTCATGTGAAACAGCCACCTTGGGGGCTGTAAAACAAAAAGAAGGAAAGACACAGCCTCCCACTTTAATCTGCAGTTTGAGTCAAAATGCAATGTTTTATACCTGACATGAAGTAATACAAGTTATTTTTAACTATTATACTTAGTGTTTTCCCAAAGCACTACAAAAAGGCAATTTTTAAGAGTACATACATCTAGGCAAAGCAGGCATTTGAGGATTCATCTATTAATCAAGCTGGAGCCTGGCTGGTGGAGCTGTTAGCAAACTGCATTACCATTGCACCCACAGGGAGGGGGACTCCTCAGCTCATCAGGCACATTGTGATCCATACAGGAAGTACAGGATGGATTTGTTTCATCCCGTACCTGTAAGTAGCCATTTGCACAACAACGGTAGCCAGGCTGTGATTTTGTTACACCTCCAAGCAAAACGCCAGTTTCTCTTTCAAATTGCTTTTAATCTCAATTCATTTGAAGATGCTGATTTCTCTATGTGTAACTGAAGGTGAGTGAAGACAGGGAAGGGCATTGCCAGGAATCACCAAGATTTACATCAACAACAACAACAACCAATTTTTGTGGGTTACTGCTTATATACAGACTATATCCAGAGAGCAGAGACCATCAGAGAACAATGATGGAGCACGTGATACCCAAGTAGTCTCTCGACAACTGCTGTCAGTGCTTTAGAAAGAGCTTTGATGGACCATCATTAAAGCTACATCAGCTCTCTGGGTCTAAACCTGCAGCAAATCACAGAATATTTTGGATTGGAAAGGACCCATAAGGGTCATCAAGCCCTGAAGCTTGGAGATAATTTAGGCTACCTGTGCCTGCTTTCCTGTTAGAAACTTGCCTTCTAGTTTATTTGGGGAGTAAACCAAGTCAGTTCACATGGAATTTTGTTTGCACTCTCTATTCATTAGCCAGAAATCCAAAACAGTGTTAAAGACCTGGGAAGATTTTCAGGAGTAAATTTGAGGCAGTGACTTTCTTGCAAGCCTCCCAAAACGTAGCTGATGTTTACTTAGGCCTCCTATAGGKTTTTCTCTGTAATCAACAAAGTTTCCAGCCTGTCAGAAGTTACAGAAGTTTGACAGATTTCCATCTTCTGTTCCAGGCTGGCATGTCCAGCTGCAATGGGCCTGGATTCACCAACCACCCACAAAGGAACTGCTCTCAACAGTACAAAGAGAAGATGGTGCCACATTTCCTCTGCAGCTGACAGTGTAGTTAAAACCAGCATCCCCTGAGAGAGGAAAACATCAAATCTGCAAACTGGAGTCCCTGTGCTTCTGCTGTAGCTGGGCAATGCAGTGAAAAGCCCGGTCTGCAGGCTGGTGTTTGTTAGAGCACAGCACACCCCCATGCCAGGGCTGAACACAGGTCCATTGAGCTGCCCCTTGGCTGCTCCCAGCTGGCACAGCCACAGGGAACCCATCATCCCCACACTGACACAGACATCTGYGGATTCYGGASGTTGGGAGCACCGAGGAACCCAGCRCGTCCCACAGAACCCACAAAACAATGARTCCACTTTYCTAATTGTTCTACTCTAGATCCCAAAAATGATGCAAAAGAAACAGCTGCCAGCCACTCCCTAAAATAACCCATCATTTCCACCATCCTTCTTGTCTCTCTCAAAAAAAATAAATCTTCTGCCACAGCAAACTGATCTGGAGGCTTTACAGCTCCTGGAGGAAATCTTGRCTCATGCCTAGAGACCTTTAGAAAAGCACTGGCAGCAGAATAAATTATTTACAGTACTATTTCTGACAATACCATCTCCATAAATGATACAAGATTGAAGGGTTTAAAAATGTGTGCATGTGGCATGGGGCCCAAAGAGGTGTCTAATAGAAATATTGATTAACTCGATTTCTACAGACTCTGTAAACAGTCTGATGAAAACAGAAACCGCAAGTAGATTTTTTTTRCCCATTTACTGTAAAGTAGGACAAAGCAATCACTCCACCCATTCAAACTAAGCCAAATTAAAGTGGTTTTGGACATTTACAAAATTATTTTCTCTTTAAAGCAATCCAATCTACATGTTATTTACCTGATTCTAATTCACAACTTATTCCATTTCCCCAGAATAACTCAGTCATTTGAGGCTTCTGGCTTGAAGCAAGGTTCCTGCTGTTTACTTAGGTTTTCCAGCTGGGTTGAATGATATGCAAAGAGGTCTGAGGACTTGCTGGAGGTCATACAGAGAGGAAAGTCAGTTGGCTCCACTGGCATAATAGCCCTGCACTTTTACAGCTCCCAGGACTTTGCTCTAAGCACCAGAGTAACCTTCTCATCAAAAGATACTAAATCTGTTCTCAACATTTCAAGCATTCCCCGGTTCTTAGGAAAAGGCACTTCCCTCCATAAAGAGTTTGAAGCAACCCTGCTAAAGGGCATGATGAAAATCTGAAGGCACCAAGTGCACACGCTCACAATTAGAAAATTCACTGGAAACTGCCAGTGCAGAGTTTTCCATTTTCAACAGCAGAARTTCAAACTTACTTAGGCAAGCAATATAAAAGAAAGGAAACTGCAGGGGATGTTTAAATAGAGCCTGCCTAAATATTTTGTTTAAGGGAACTATTTTCATTTTGGCTAAAATTTATGGGAGAAACATCCCAGGCAATCCARAATGGCCATCAGCCTTCAATTCATCCATTCTGGACCTCCTGCACAGCCAAGGACAATCCAATGCATTTCCACTGCAGGGCTCTGGAGTATTGGATTGGCTGCAGAGCTTTTGATTTGTGATGTTTGGTGGTGTTGTCCCAGAGCAGCACCAGGGACACGAACCACTGGAAGAGCAATTCACCTCTTGTGCCACTGCACACGTGCTTGACATAAACAACCCCCTCTGAAACACTGACAAGACAAAAACAAGGGTTGTAAACTCCTATTTGAACACAGCACTGACACTAAGAGAGATTAACAAGGATATTTTGAAGAAAAGGCATTTTACTAGTAATTCAACACCACTCCTATCCATTGGGACCGAACCATTACAATCCATTCTCCAAGAACTGCAGGGCCCTCCAGCAAAAACCTTCCGCTTCATCGTTTCACCCCAATAGGCCTCCTGCCTTTCAACATTTARACTTCTGCCATCTAAAACCCACTTATTTTCACTTCCAAGCTCTTCAAATCCATGCCCTGATGTTCCTCAGCTCCCCTTCTCTTCCATCCCAGAATAATTCAGGCAACTGTACTTCTGAGATCTGCTCTGCCAGCTCAGCTGTTCTAATGCCCTCTGGCTCCAGTGTGGCTCCTCAGCCCTTTCTTTTTCTCCTCCAGTGCACCAATATTGCATCAGCTCCCATTTCTCAGTTTAGTATTCTTTAAACTTTCTTCTTCTTTTCAACCTTCACAGTTTATTCTCTTTATTTTCTCCCAGTGTTCCTCACTCTATTCTCCTAATGGACATCTCCAATTAAACCTTAATTATATCTCGTACCAGCAGCTGTTCTCAGGCTGATGAGCACACTCTAGAAGAAAACCCAAGGCAAAAGGTCTTGCCTGTTAGACACTTTGCTGTAATCCAAAGGTCACACATACAGACACATAACCCAGTAATTTACACTTACTCCAGCATTACAGATTTCTTTTCTTGCTTAAATTACTTTGGAAGAGGTTACCCTACCCTTAACAAGGTTAAGTATTGTTGTATGGTGATGACTGCACATATGGTGATGACTGCAGATGTATAAAATTTGGCAAGCTGTGTTGCTGGGACAGCAGTGCTGGCTGGTTTAGTGACAGGATGACTTTTCTAGGTGCCATCCCCTCCTGTCCCAGCACTCCTGCTGTGCCGTGGTGGGCTCAGACCCTGAGCTGGTCTCTAGGCTCCAGTTAAGCAGGACTCAGGCCTGGCTCAGGGGTTACCACGGTTCTCCAGCCTGACCATGAASCAGCCAGGACAGGGGGTGGGGATGGAGAAGCCAAGTTATGCCAGGAATGAGCCCGGGGAATGCAGCAGGGGTCACATTGCAGAGCGGGTACCGACACATGCCGCTCGTTCCAGCTCCTGGATGGAGGCTCTCCCAAAGCCTGGGAAACTGGCAGTGGGCGATGACCTGCACCCACTGGATCCTCATCCTGCTTAGCATATGCCAAATACAATCAAATGCATTAAGCCAAGTCTTTGCTCTACCCAGCGCATGATGTGATTGGCAGAATAACCTTTWTTCCCCCTCTAATTCTGCTGATAGTATGTAATTCTGTTCATCCCTTTAGCCTTAGCCAAATATTTATGTCAAGCTGGGAAAAAAATGCCAGGCACAGAGCAGGAGGCAGAGGGAAAGCAATCTAGAAAAGGCTTATAAACCAATTTCAGTACATAAAGAACTCACTTCTGCACAGTCACACTCAGATTAACAATCAGGTCCCTATGCTGGCCATTCCTTTTTTTAATTAACCTTCAACAGGTTAAACAGCCCAGGACAATGCTATTAGATGATCAATAAACTTGGGTGCTAATTCCATACACACAACACAAATGTTTTCCTGGGTTAGGATAAAACCTCAGTTGCTTGTTAGACACAGCAACTGGCTGCTAGTGGGGGGCAGATGGACCCTAAAGCACTAATGATCCCACACACTCATGGATACTCCAGCCTGCCTGAACTGCATTCAATTCTTCAGTCACACTGCTGCTCCCAGGCAGGGATCTAACACATACATCACTTTTAACACTTAGCCGGTTCTGGATGAATGGGAAAATTCATTATTCATTTAATTCTAAGTAACAGCCAAATGGCCCAATCATCAGCAGAGTGCCCCAATGCTGTGCCAGCACAGATGAGGAACAGCTTCTCTCTGATGSAAAGGGCTCAGCGCTGTAGCTCTTGGGGTAAGAATATGCCATCATTTTCTTAAGAGATTCAAAAGCAAAAGCAAAGCCATAAATTATTTTCTAATTGTTTAGCAGTGAACAAAGGCAAAATGGGCCTGCTGTGTCGCAACTCTTCCAAAGGCACACGTGAATAAACAGGACTGCTGGAAGCCTAACAAACTGACAGCCCATCCCAGGGAACACAAAGAGGAATGTTTGCCTAAACACCGTCTTTCAGCAAGACTGTAATCAAAGGAAAAAAAAACCATGTATGATAAGAAAGATTCCTGGTGGTTCTGGCACAGTGATTATTCTCTACGTAATTGGGAAGTTTGGAAACACTTGAGTACTCTGTTCTGATGGCATGCTTTCAAAAAACACTAAAAACCCAAATGGAGTAGTTCAAACAGCAAACAAGGCCCCAAACCAGTTACTAAACCAAAGRATTACAGATTGACAGGAAAAAAACTCTACACATTTCTTCACATTTTCTGCACTGTGAATGAAGAGATAATGGAAGCCTGTACAGATAGCTGGTATTAGCCTGTCCACAGGACACAGGTATAACTATTGCAAGTTGAAATAATCAACTTGCTTTTATGGAGGACTCAAACAAAAGGGCAGAGAGGGGAGCTCCAGCTGCACATCCCAGCAGGGACAGGAGTGGGCAATGTGACACCATCAGGTATTGTGGCCCTGTGAGGAGCCCAGGAGGTCTGCACTTGATGGCTTTGAAACTGATCCATAAGCTCTGCTAGGTTTGCAGGAAATCAAAGAGGCAGAAAGATCATAGAAACAGGAAAAAAAAATCAGGAAGAGAGATAATACCAATCAAAACAAGTGAGTAGTAGAAAGAGAGGAGGATAAACTGGTCTTCTTCCTAGACAAGTAGGAAMATCCTGGGGAAAAGCTTCTTAGAACTAAGGGAGCATCATTTCAAAATCCTACCAAAAGACAGCACARCCTGAGAAAACAATGTTCTCCTCACAAGAAGATGAATCCAATCAGAACTGCTCCTGAAAAACCCTGAGACCACGGAGCACTCCTGTACAGCCCATCAGCTCTCCCTAGAGCCATCTGCCTGTAGGGAAAGGATTTACCTTGGTACTAATCACCTGTGCAAGGGAAAGGCAGCACAGCCTAAGCACACAGGGTTTGGGGTTAAATACAAGTTAATACTGTTTATCTGAACCAGGCCAGAGGCAGCTGTTGGATATAATGAGATTGTGATGGAATGAAATGCACAGCCTGAACTTCTAAGCCATAAAACTGAGCTAAGCCAACAATTCATTAGTTACTTTTTTTTTAAAGCTGGCCATATCTGCTGAAATGTGAGCTAGATCACTCAGCAGGTATTCCTCAGATGCATGGGAGTAAAACATCCTACAKGGTATTATTAATGTTTATTATGTAGGTTGGTACAACATCGTTTATCACCYGCTATCTTCAACAGGCTCAACCCCRCYGGCTGAATTAGCCTGGAGTTTTCRAGAAAACAAAACATGAGGGTGCAGAGCCTGAAGGGGATCTCCCRAGGCAGAGCTGMGCCCCTGCTCCTGCAGMGAAGTCTGCAGGCTGGCACTCTGCAGATTGACACCCACAAAGCCCCAGAATGCCTCCACATGCAGGAGTACATCGGTGAAAGGAAAAGAAATGTATGACCCCTTTCATCAGTCATGTTGACAAATCAGAAATAACTCAAGATATCTTAATTACAAAGCCCAAAATTCCCTTTTGTGGTTCTCTGGGAGTTGTTGGAAGGGAAACAATCCTTCAAGAGAAAGGAATGAGCTGGTTCAGGTTCTTAGAGAGGGTAAAGGGGCCGTAAATGCTGACTTAAAGGCAATAAAAACACTTTAATTAATAATTCCTAAGAATAAATTTCTCTTTCTACAATYTTATTTTATTATAAAGATGTTTGCTGTCCTGTAACAACTGAAATGAGATCACCCTGAATATTCCCACTAGCACCCACAAGCCCTCAAGCAGATATTCCAAACCATACACCTGAGTTATTAAACCAGCAGTCACAGCACATTTAAGAGCTCCTTGCACAAAAGCCCTATTGAAGGCAGTTCTGCAGGGAGACCCTGCATGCTGACCCCAGGCAGACGTGGCTTCCCTGGCTTGAAATGGAGAGGTCTGGCATAAAAAGGGGTTTTGTCCAGGAGGCAGAGAAACCCCCCCACCCAAAACACACCTCCCACTACAGCCCTACATCAGCCAGCTCTAACAGCAATGCTTTAAGGCTTTCACAGAGTGAAACAGCCATAGGAAAACCTGCTCAAGCCTCCCCAGAGCAAAGAGGGATTCCACCAGACGCCCAGGAAAGAGCTCATATAAGCTGTAAAACTAATTTCAGCTTCGAACAGAGAGCCAGCCCTTCTCTATCTCTCTAATTGAGCAGGAGAGCAGCCACGGGGACAGGAGAGGAAACCTGCTCTTGTTCTCTCCCAGAGAAAGCTAATGACAGCATGGCAGAGCCTTTCTATGAGCTCCCAGACTGCCAGAGCACCATTCATCAGGAGAATGGGCCGGGAGAACAATCAGAAATCCATTAGCAAGCTGCGGCTCCGCCTGAGCTCCTGATCAAATGTCACAGCGCTGAATGGCCTCTGCTGCTCCAGAGGATGGAAGGAGCAGGGAGTTGTTCCAAGGCGATAAGGATATTATTACAATTTTTAGCTTATATTACAATTATTAGCTTATATACGAGGGGCAGCCATTTGCAATCTACGTTGTGCCTTCAGGCAAGTCTCTCAAACGCGGGACAAAAGCTTCCAGAGTTATTAAAATGGAAAGAGATCTCCTCCAGTACCAGCGACTGGCACCACAAGGAAAGCGGTGGGGGAGAAGGGAAAGCTGGAGGTGGAGGGAGCACTGCTGGAGGGATGTGAGCAGCACTTTTCCTGCCTCTATCCAGCYGGATTTCAACTTGGAAATACTGCAAACTTGTGAGAAAATAGCAAGAATTACCAACGTTGCTATTTACCCCACAGGGATAAATTAGCTCATCGGCAGCATTGCACCCTGCTCTTGTGCAGGTTCAGTCCTGCTCTCAGTGACACTTCACTGTCCTCCTARCACAGCAGGGGACAGAGCCAAAACCAATCTGCTCCAAATCTACCCGAGTTGCTGCTTCCCTCAGATGAAGGGTGGTCATCAGGCCATTTAAAAAGCAATGCAAATAACCAGGTTCATAAATACGTTTATCCATTAAGGAGTCTGCACCATGTCTCTGCAATGTTATTTACGTGTCTGAAAGGTGTTATCTGAGCTATTATCCAGCACAGAGACAAGAAAAAGATATTCTGAGTGTATTAGCAACATATTGAAATTATTTGTGCAGATTCCTTCCGTTCAGATATGTTGATGCTTGAAATATAATGAGGGGTCTCAAACAGGAAACTTGCATATGTATTAWAAGCAGGGAAAAAGCAATAATTAAAAAAAAAATTAGGAATTCTTCAGTGCAAATATTTCCAACTACAACCTGATTCTCATTATCTTTCATCTGCCAGAAAACCAAATTAAAATATCAATCAAATGTAGTGATCCAGGTAAAAGTCTTAGACTGCATCTCTGGTTCAATAACTGCAATTATTGTGTCACTGTTCTCAACTCGTTGAGCTCCTCAAATGAGATCAGAAATGACTACAGAAAAAAGAAAACCCAACAACACAAAATCTCAAAAACCTCTCTCATCCACAAGACCTGAATTACATTTGAACAATGACATTTTTGTCTCCAAAACAGGTAACAGCAAAATGAAAACAAGGTTGTCAGCACTGCCAATATGAAACGTTAGCCATAAAAACCTGCTACTGTAGAGTTTTCATTTTGCTTTATTTACTAGAATTCTCCTTTTTTTCCAAGAGAGAATCAGTCTGAAGCTTTGAAGTGTGTGAAAACAAAGTGTCAGTATCAGATCCTGGAGGAGGAAAGGCTGCTGAGCACAGCTGAGAGACACTTACTGTGACAGTGCAAGCCCAGGGTGGGCACAGTGTTTGTTTTACACCAGGGTACAGAGCTGTCATGAGTTACACACAGGAGCTGATCTTAAAGCTCTGCTTGTTTTCCACCCAGACAAGAGGAAATGCACATCCAGCAAAAGAGCACTTGGATCTACATGAGTCRCAGCAACTTTCCTTCATCTGTGTAGACATATCATACACATGAAAATTAAAATACTGTCAAATAATGGAAAGTACGAGAGCTAGTGGCAAAACTCTTCCTGTAATGTGCAACTCCAGGCCTATTTGTAGTCACAGTATTTTACAAGTTGAAATTTCCTAAGGAAATTCCCTCCAATATTATCTTTATTGTGGAAAAGCCACTTGGGGTACTCAGACTCTGATCTCTCCTATGCCAACTGTCAGCTGAGCATGAATCTCCTCTAAAACAATAGTTAAGAACCAATGGAGGAAGGGTAATTTCCTTACTGGTACKAGGTCTGTGTTTTCCCCACAGCCCATCCTGGCAGGGATCAGCCATCACAGGCATCCAAGGGCTGTGGTGTGGCTGCCACCAGATGAGATGAGCTATTAGTGATGGCCCAGTTCCTACAGGACAGATGTCCTCCCTGCAGTCCYTAAGCACAGCCATCAGCCTTGCTGACAGCACCAGCAGCTGGGGAAGTGGGCAGGACACTCTAAAATCCCCTTTCTCTCCCTAAAATACCCAGAGCCCTTCCCTCTGTCACTGCCTGTAGATCTTCAGGGACTCTRCTGCCAGAGGTTTCAAACCAACAACTTCTGAAGTGCAACGCTCATGTAAATAAGTAGTTTTTCTAAGAACGAATTAGTTGAGCATATTCTYTGGAGTTATTTCGTTTGTTTTTGCTCCTGTTCATTTATTCCAATCTGCTGCACCTTCCCTTGGAGAGGTTATTAAACTCTCTGCTAATGGGAGCCAGCACTCGTTTAATTCTTCCTAATGAATGTATGAGTGAGTAGAGGAAGCTATTATGTGGGGCTTAATAAAGGGCGGGAAGGAATTTCCTAAAATTTATTGCCACAGGCTGCTGCTTGAAGATAAAATAAATGGTAATTGCTTGGAACAGGAAAGAGGAGGATGATAAAATGTCCCCAGACATGAGGTAAAAAAAAAAATACCAAATGCTCTGAACCAAAATCTCAAAGCCCAAAGGATCACGAAGGCAAGATGGCCTCCTCCAGCTTCAGCTTTTTATTAATCCTTAAYAGTTCTCCTTTGAATATGGATGCTGAAGGATGAACTTGATCTCAGCTGGAATGGTTATTTTATGACACAGAAAAGACATATATATATATAAAAAGGCCTTCATTCTGACTGCATCTTATGAAAATAGTATTTGTAGGAAAGAGACAATGTAGAGGAAATGGAAGGACAATGTTTCTGGACTATTGAGTCCAGCAATACAATCTTCCCTAAAATACAGGCTTTGCAGAATGAAGGAGACATACATAACATCTTGCTACAATTATGTTRTTTCTTTCCCATTGCTGTGTTGGTCAGGGTTCATGGAAGAAGAGAAATTGCTGAGACGTGAACCTGTGCATTGTTTCTTCAATTTCTGCAACTGTTTGTTAAAAGAGATAAAAACCTGCAGGCTGGATGAGAAAAAGTGTCTGAACTGGAAGTCCCAYGTGTCTGTTCTGCTCCAGAGTGCTGCAATCACACTGCCAACCTCCCAGCAAGCTCCAGGTCAGGCCTCAACAACTGGCAAGAACAAAGTGGAAATCTAAGTCCCATCCCCTGTAATTGCAATGTAGGAGAAAAACACAGGTTTTCAAAACAAAGCTTCTTGTTATAACTCACAACAGCCTCCTGTCCACATAATCCTTCAGGCTTTGTTCAGTGTGATCCTGTCATACAGATGAGTTTGGCTAAAAGCTTTGATCCATGTCATCAAGAAAGCTAAAAAGCAAGTTTCCCAAGAACAAGTCTGATTTTCTGGTTCCACTGAGCTGTTGGAGGTGGTATTTTGCACCTTAGAGACTGCTAAAGCGTTCCCTACCATCAGGCTGCTCAGGAGTTACACCAGCTTGCATGTTTAATTACAGAAGCAGTGATCAATAGCTCAAGGGTCACAGGCTGTGGTGGGAGAGGAGAGCAGGGATGTCAGGGATGTCTGGATGTCACCTTCTCCAAATGCCATCAGCATTTCAAGTCCAGCTGTCCCAAAAAGGACACTGCTGATCTCTAAGGACAATCTTCCCAAAATGCAGCAAGAAGGAACAAGTAAAGAAAGGTGCCAAAATATCAATCTGAGTGGGCAAAGGAGCCATCACCCTTTACTTAAAGGGGCAGAAAGAAAGAAATATTATTTTCAATAGCAAGRTAATATATCCAAGAACTTAAAAGCTGACCTGAGAAGAAAAACAAGATTAGGTTTGCTCTTTTTTGCTGCTTTGGGCAGACAAAGCCCCTCTCTGAAAACCACTATTTTTCATGCCAGCTTTGACCATCTTAAAACCAGGAAAAAAGAGGATAAAACCCAATTTTTCTTTCTTAAATCCTTGGCAGGTCACCTGCAGGAGCAGGCCAACAGCTTTTCCAGCAGGCAGTAAGAAATTATTACTTCCTTTCTAAACAAGGATTTCAGTTGCTTCAGCTCAACAGCAGGATTTCCATAGCCTTACACAATACAAAGCAATCACTCAACCTGCAAGAGCATCCAATTTGAAAATGGACAGTTGTTTCTCCAAGAGAAAAAGCAACAATTTTGATAGAGACAAAGAAATCCAACAACYACCAACCCCAAAATAATCAAAACAAATAAAAATAAACAGCTTTAACACACTGAAAGACAAAAGGTGAGCAGTTACAAGATGAGTGTGAAATATCAGGGATATACAGCACAGATTTTTCAAAGGATCAGATTTGGGTGCCAATAGGATAGGCATCTKCTAGAGGTGTTATCCAGGAAGAGTTTAATCTTCACCCACTCCAATGAATAAATCAAAGCCAAATAAACATGCACAGCATTCCATGTTGGCATCAATACCTGRACAAAAGGCAGAGCTTCCAATTTAAACCAGCAAACACAAATTATTCCATCTCTGAGGACCTTCAAGCACTTCCACACTTTCAACCCTCTTCCCCTCCTATGAGAAACCTTATTAACCATTTATATGGGTTATAGAGCAAGAAGTTGCAGCTTTATGATGACAAAGAACATAAAGGATCTGCTTTTGACTTAGGAACAATCCAAGCAGGCACTTGTTAACTATCTGTGATGCTGTTCCCTGGTGCAAGGAATAACACAGGACTTCATCTGCCTCAGCACAGTGCATCCCTGGAATCACTGCCTACACAAACCTCAATTACCCAGCCTAAAAATATGCATTTTACTTATCCAAGGACAAGCCCAGCACCGAGGAGAAATGACTGAAAAAAATCTCAATTATTCTTTGCAACGTAACACTGATGTCAGGTGCAAAGAAAAAGCTGCTTTTTTTCCTGTATTATTTGGTCTGCTTTTGGTAGCAGACATTGCTACTGTGTGCAAGGGCCAGGTGTGGGAGGAAGAGAGGAGGTGGCATAAGGAAAAGCAGGATCCAAAGTCCCTGTTGTGGTTTATCTGTGGTGTCACAGTAACAGCAGCTCTGTCACCCTGGCTGGTGTGCAGAAGAGCCCTGGAGAAGCTGGAAAAGAACATGGAAAGAACATTTCCATGGCTCTCCTCCCCCATCCCTACTATCTGCTTTTACTTGTGCATCTCATAAAACACCCCCAGGCCAACCCCTGGCAAGGCCAGCTCCTCAAGCTTCATAAAACGTCCCAGGTATGATCCCAGGCTAAAAGCAATTCCCTCCCCACAGCCACAAACRTTGGATGCTCAGACTGAGATGTCAGCCCCTGAAATCAAGAGTCAGAGAGGATGATTTGTACTCCAGAGGAGTCAGAAGTGCTGCATGGCACAAGGAGGTGAATTCCAACATCCCTGGCTCCTGTGGGGCTTTGTTTGGGCAGGAGGTGCATTCACACAGCTCAGCCACACCACAACATGGAGTCAAGGTGGAGGTGCACTGACAGAACTCAGCAAAAGCTCTCTCACACACCTCCTCCTCCATCCCTTTTTTGCCTAGAGCATTGCACTCAGATTGGTTTTTTAAATACCTTTTTTTGATGGGGAGAGAGGCACAAGGGGAAGCATCCAACATACTCTAATCCTATTTGTTGTAGTCTAAAGGAAATCCATTTGTTCAGCTTTGCATTTGGCATCCTTGTGATAATAACTTTTAATAGCACTGCTTATTTGGATCCATTTTAAATAAATCAGAATTGGATTATAAATCAGGAATGCACCCTGCAATTACCTTTTGAGTGTGAGRCCTCTCAGGTAAGACCTTACTCTGCAAAGCTCCCCTGGACTCACCCCTTATGGACACTCCACATGGCTGACCATGGATACAAACAGAACACACTGCAGCAAGATAAAGAGAACTCAAATCCAAGTGTGATCCTGCAAGACTGTAGTAAAGAGGTCTTGGAGTAGAAGACAGCACCTTTACTTGCACAGGGTTAGTTTTACTCCTAAAAATTTTAGAAGTTACTACATTTTTAAAATTCAGCTTCTAGCAATTCCAATTTGAGAATCATAAAAAGTGCTYTATTAATAATTGAGATGTAAAATGCCTGTTTGAGTCACTCCAGCCCTCAGTCCCCCTCCCCAAAGGGCTTGTTTGCCTTAGGGGAGCATTTCACAAGCAGCACACCAACTTTCTGAAATACAACTTCAGCAGATYAAAGCCTCATAACCACAGAAGAGCCACCTTCCTTCTAAATCTGTAATTTAAAAACTGTGACATCCATGGAGCAATTTAAAGGTAGAATGGGCAGGATATTTCAGCCRAGCCAAGCACTTTGGCTACCACATGGTGTAGTTATTTCAGAAGTGGCTGGGTGGTGATCTCCCCATTTCAGCCACAACATCCACCCTTTATCTCCGGGCAGACACAGCTCTGCCACCACTGCTGTGACTCAGGGCTCTGGGGTGACGAGGCACCCCCAGCACTGGGTGATTCAGGCCTGTCCATGGCCATGAAATGTGTCTCATTCCAGGGGCTCCACATCATCCTGCTCCCTGGCTGCTGAAGCCCACCGCTTCCTAATTTGGGAACGCTGCAGATGYCAGAGATGTCTGAGCTGCACAGCCACAGCTCTGTTGGTGTCTGTGACTTTCACCTCCATGTTTTTAATGCCTCTCTAGTTAGGCAGGACTAAATGATGTGGACATGGCAAACACAACGCAATATTCACTTTTTTGGGGAAAAGCAGCCCAAGTTAACAGATCAGAGCAAAAACACCTCACTGGATTTGTGCTACTTATTCCTGTGAGTGGAATGCAAATATTTCAAGRTAACATTTCACGGTTCTTTGAATCCTTACCTGATAATGAATGCAGCACTGATCTATTTTCATTTAATGTTTTTCAAATCCTGTGTTTTTAACCACGATTACAAAACCATGCTGCTGCTCACTGAAGTTCACAATTCCTCTCAGGAGAGGTCGGCTTATCAACATTGCAGCAGGTCTTCAATGAAATGTCATGCACTGCCTTTGCTTTGCAGAGGCAAAACTGCAGTCACCAAGACGATTATATTAGCATTTCAAGCTAGCATTTGCCTCCAAAAATCCAACCTTTATTATTCTAATTCCTCCTTTTGCTTGGCTCAAAATATCACCTACTTAAGAGGTAGCTCAGTACYTGTTGCTAACCAGCCACAGCCTTCAGGATTTGACCCTCTCCAGAATAACTGCCGCAGCAAATGCAGAATTAACTCCCAGATTATGTCTCCAAATTGTATTTCACAAGCACAACAACCTACATCACATCTGGTGGTGTACCTGTGGTCAGAAAAGCCTTTTTTATCCCACTTTTCAGCAAGGTAAAAACCACCTGCAGTTCTCACAGTGAGGTCTAAATTAGACTGAAGTTTGCCCAACACATTTTTTTTCCCCCAATGACATGGAATTTGAAAGGTTGAGCAACACTTACACTGTCTTATGTGATCACCTCATAACAATAATTACTACTTAAAACCTGAAACATGATAGCACCTTGACATCCACCCTCAGCGTGGGAGGCACTATTTAGACATAACAGACAATCTGCAGAGCCCAGGGAAATTACAGCTTCTATATGAACATCAACAGTATCAAATGATGGGAAGAGCTTTGTCTTCCCTCCAGTTCATTTCCTGTAAAGYACATCTATTTTCTATTAAATAGCTGCACGTTGAGAAAAAAAAAAAAAAAGAATGTATATAGCAAACACATTTAGTGCAATCCATCAATAAGTCTTGTAAGAAGTAATGGTTTAATTGCAGAGACTTTTGAATGTAGCTTCTTATCCATCCAGCTAAATATATWAAAGGAGAAATAACAGCTTGGCATTTATTCAAAACTTTTCATTTGAGCTTTCCTAAGTTATTTGCAAACATGAGGTGTAGCCAGACAACAATAGCTCTAATAGCTGTTCCAGTTATTCAGGCTAAAATGGGATGTAGTTTTTAAATGAACATTATGTGTTGTCAGACTTATATCAGGAATGAAAAGAACTTAGAGCCAATAAAAATAATAAAAAGAAAACCCCATTCACACATACATATTTATAGCTTAAACTATTTTGCTAGATGCACTAAATCTTCATTATTATAAAATTCTCCCACCCAAAAGAGATTTAAGTAAAATAGAGTATTACTAGATTACAGCTTTGCTTTTGTGAGCATTGTTATGACTTCATAACAGTTTAACTCCACCATTAGCTCTGTGAGAGCAATTCTGACATTCAGACAACACCAACTGTGTAAATAAGTGTCACAGGCTGAATTTGTTTCCAGATATTCCCTGAGCATCCTTGCCATAAAAAGCTTGTGTTCACAAATGTTGAACTCAATGCTACAAGAGGATTTACCATATCAATTTCTATACTGAGAGGAATCTAATATTGAATATTAATATTAGGAAAGTATTTATATCTTTAAAAAGTCAGTGCAGCATAACAAAAGAAGTAGGGGAATTAGACCAATTGCAGAAGACATCAATAAGTGAAAAGGAATGCAGAACTGAAAACCATTTCTTTTATTTTTTTAAACAAAGAACGGGCTGAAATGGAGCTTGAGGAGATGAGGGAGCAAGATTTTCCCATTAACAGTGAAAGCAAACATCACCTACCAAGCTTTTTTCATCAGCAAGCAAGCACACAAAGATTACAGGTTCTCGTAGTATCTYAAAAGACCTGACAGCCACTATTTCTGAAATTCACAGTTGTCACTTCTGACCCTGGTTCTCACCATTAAACTTTTGCTCATTTCCAAGATGATTCTCACTGCAGGGATTGTTTTAATCAGAGCAAGTTAGTGAAGAGTCACAGAAGACATCTGGTGGCCAGTGCCCCAAATGACAATTTCATTTGCTTTACACCTTTGTAATAAYGCTTAAATTTTAATTAAGTAAATAATTTTAAACACTTCAAATTAATTAAATCATTTCATTCACAAAAACCCAAGTGAAAACAGTTGTGTTTGCTGCATAACAGCCCTGTGAAAACCCTCTGTGGTCAGGCCAGGAGCTGAGAACTTGGGAACAGCCCCTCACCAGGTATGTTAAATGAGGCTGAACATAACAAGCAGCCTTTGAATTTGGGCAACCTGAACACGAATGACAGAGCAAACATTTCCTGAAAGCCCAAGGAATTTCCTATTTAAAGTTTCCATGTCCTTATCCCACTACCATTCACACATTCAGCCTCTGGAAAAACAACCTTGTTTATTCTGGGAACACACAGGCACAAAAAAAGGCCATGAATTAGCCATCACCTCCCCCAGGTGTGGAGTGTCAGGAGATCAGCTCACTGGGGTCACTACCAAACCTGACAGAGCCCATGTGGCTGTGTTTTGGATCTGGATGTGCAAAGCAAGTGAAATTTCCTCCTCTGCAGCTCAGAGTGACAGGAAACACAGGGAACATGCCCAGGTCACTCTGTACTTCCAGCAGAGATGGACATTGGACAGGGAACAAACAGCAGGTCAGACAACGGGGGAATCCTGTCCTCATCAAGCCTTGCCATCCAAACCCAGCATTTAACAGGCAGCAYAGTATGTAATTCAATATATTCTTCATCACACATTATTCCCAGTTTCTGAGGCCAGCACTCCCTCTTTGATGCAAATGTGGAGTGCAAACCACAGCAGAGGAAGGTCCAGCTTTTTACTATTTCATGAGCTCTAAGGAGAGACTGGAGCAATAACATTTGCTACTGCTCAGACAGCACTTCAAAGGAGGAATCTACAGAGAGGCAGGCTGGACACAGCTCAGGCCCTGGAAGACGTGGCAGGAATAGGGTAGGAACTGAAGTCAGCCAAAATGATAAATGCACCAGAATGCCTTAGAAAAGCAGCACTAATGGATAAGCAGCTTCTCAAGGCAGGCAACATGTAGCAATATTGATTCTTTAATACACACAATGAAACCAAAGTCTTAATGATTAATAATCTGTTGTGAAACTCTATTCATTAGGTAAAAACAGTGCTCAGAAATGACACAACATAAATCAGGCAGTCTCCTCACTCATGAAAGAATGATGAGCTTGCTCGCATCCATGTAAATTAGCAGCAATCACTCTGCATAAAAGCAAGCTCCTGCTTTTCACAACCCAGCTGGTAACAGCCAGGAAAAAATGTTGGAAAAAYAAAAGAAAATATACATTAAAAAAAKRCCTAAATCTAATTTCAACACTAATTTCAGAAAGTACTTAAGTAAAAACTAAAGCAAGCTGGTATTCAGAACACACAAGGAAATGTGTAGAAAGGGACTCCTCCCAGAGCACAACACACCATTTTAGCAGAATTATATAAAACTTTGCCACAAGCATGATGGAACTTCCAGCCATCTCACAAAAATTAGTGCTTAATATCTAAGTGCAACACTGGCATTAAAGACAGAAATTTAAAGATCAGAGTTAAGAACTAAGAAGTAATTTAGTTAAGAACTAAYGAAAGACACTGCCTTAGGCAGCTTTACTCACTAAAATTGAATGTTCATTACCTTTTTGCCCAAGAATCCTCCTTAAACCAATTAAATGGACACTCTGGCAAGCAGATTAATAACCTCTACAGATTGTTTAGATTGATCTTCAATCAACATAGAGCAGAGTAAGAGCTGAGTGATAAGAGAGTCACAGAAGCAAAGAAGCAAGAGTCCCTCTCTCTGCTGGAACTGCTCTGGATGCTCCTACAGCAAAGGACTTCACAACAGACCTTTTATAAGGAGACTAACTCCTTCTCACAAGAATGGCACAGAATGGCTGAGCTGACAGAACACTGCAGGGTGCAGACACTGCTCCTCACAGACACTGCAGAGGGAAGGCAGCCCCTTCCCCTTGCCAAAGAATAAGGAAAGCAAAATCTGTATTTTTCCATCTGCAGAAATTCTCCAGAAGGTCACTAGTGTTTCAAACACTTCCTTCAGTCTTTGTAAATGCAAATCAGAGCGTTTTATACAGCTGAAWGAGATGGCACCTGCAACACACCCAGGGTCCACCCACACAGTACCACAGACACCAAGGTTTTAAACTTTACAGGGTGGCTCAAATGCACTGAGGGAGCTGCAGGAATGTCCTGGTGATGCTGAAATACTCCAAACAGCCCAAAACCCACGGCAGGTGCTCTGAAATTTTACTGAACACAACACTGGTGTCAGCTGGGTGTGAAGAGCTGGACAAACTCCTGCAGCTCTGCATCCCCACTGCCTGGTGTCAGCTGAGAGCGTTCCTCATTGGCACCTGCCAAGGCTCTGCTMGCAGTCCCATCCACACCAGGGCTACCAAAACACCCTCCCAATTATTTCTTGTCTGCTTTGTCACAGTTCCTACAAGCACAGCTGGAAACACATCCCTGTTGTTCCAAGGCACAACCCAACAGCATCACCACCCTAAAGTGACAGTCAACAGAACAAGACTTTCCAAGGTCATTTCCACCTTTCTGSACCCTCATGATTTGCCACAGAGCCTGACACTGAGAGCACCAGGGATGAAACTCAGGACTCTCAACTCTCAGCAGCAGGACTGTGTCAACTCCTCACTTTCAAGCTTCAGATTTAAACTTTCCAATGTAAAATACTGTGAGTTTGATGGTAAATGTTGAAGTGTGCTGAAAGAGATGACTGCCTACAAGGGAAGATTTRTATGCTAATACCCTGTAGCCTTCTCTTGCCTCCCTGTCCTGATTTCCTACCACAGCCTCCCTATTAAAATTTGTAAATAAGAACGCAGAACTAGCATAATCTGTTAATGAAAGRCTGGCATACGAGCAAGCACTACCTATTTGTCATGAAGGAGATCAACTGCTTAAATATGGCAAGTTATCAAAGATTAGCCAGTGCACAGAACAGAACTGCTTTTGCCCAGGAAAGGGATTAGCCTTTCCCCATCATCATCCTCATCATCCACCTCAGCCTGTGGAAAAGCAGTTTAGAAAGTCTTAGGTCTCTCTCCATACATATTCCAACCATAGATCAAGTTTTGTGATAGAGCTTCTTAGCAAAACCTAGTYGTATTTGATGATTGGAGCAAGAAAAAATACAGCAAGTGATTTTTATGATGAAAAGGGATACAGTCAGAGGCAGTAAACAAATCTGCATTCAGCATGCAGCAGATGTCAGCATTAACCAGGCTAATACTGAGGCACAGTGAAGTTGGATTCATAAGCAATGATCCCAAAAGCTGGAGATAAGTCTCTCCTAATAGAGATGGAAATTGAAATTTGGGAYCTGCCAAATCTCCAGCCTGACAACAAAGAAAGTTTTGTCAGTTCAGAATGAAAACCTGAAATACTGAAGGCAGACTAAAAAATGGCTTCCAATTAGGCCAGTGCTAATGATCCAATTTCAGGTGAATGGTCTAAAGTGGAGTCAGGAGTAGTAAAGCAGTTTCTTTGAAGTCTCAGGTTCTGCAGTTGGTGAAGCAGAGACAYAGTATAAAAATTCCCTGAGGTACAATGGAAAGAGATAAATGCAGGGGTTTTAAGTACATGGGTTTGAAGAAACAGTTCTAGTATGGAAGGAGTCTCATTTAAATCATTTCCATGTATGGGCAATTGACTATCTAATAAATGTATATTGCATATAAGGAAGACATATTGAGCTCCCCTGTAGGATAAAGGATAATGAGTACAAAAATCAGACCTTGAAGCTAATCTTGTTCCAAAACCCTACCATGGGCAGGGACACCTTCCACTACCCCAAGTTGCTCCAAGCCTTGTCCAACCTGYCCCTGAACACTTCCAGGGATCCAGGGGCAGCCACAGCTTCTCTGGAACCTGTGCCTCCCTCACAGGGAGGGATTTATTCTGTATATCTCATCTACCCTCAGTTTGCAGCCATTCCCTGTGTCCTGCCCCTCCAGACCCTTGTCCCCAGTCCCTCTCCAGCTCTCCTGGAGCCCCTTTAGGCACTGCAAGGAGCTCTGAGCTCTCCCTGGAGCCTGCTCTGAGCTGAACACCCCCAGCTGTCTCCAGAGCACAGGGACTCCAGCCCTTGGAGCTCCCCATGGCCTTCTCTGGACTCTTTCCAACAGCTCCATGTCCTTCCCATGCTGGAGACAGCACTGCAGGTGGGGTCTCAGCACAGTGCAGTAGAGAGGGGAGAATCTCCCCCCCTGCCCTGCTGCCCACACTGTGGGATAAGCCCAGGATATGCTCAGAAGTGATTAGAATGGAATTTATTCATTTTCACAACTGAAGTACTTGAAACATGAAACTTAACAGCATAAAACAAGATAGATTATTAAACACAGAGACCCTTAAAATTTATTTTTAATCGATAATGTAGGAAATGGTACTTTTAATTGTTGGGGTTTTTCCTCACAGTGAACTGTACAGGGCACATCTCCAACTGGCAGCTGTGGCAAGCTGGTGRTATAGATCCATTTTGCACAATTGCTTCCTAATTAAAGCAGTAAAACTTTCAGCACCCTTGTAAGAAAAAGAATTCAGATCTAATATGACAGAGACTGTAGTTGGCTGACTTCAGATATATTCAGCACTAAATGTTTAAGAAAAATGGATCCAGTTCTGCAGTTTATCTCTCTTTACAGTGAGGTAAACAGCTCATTTAAGCTTCCATATCACTCACCTGCTGGAAGAGAAACTCTAAGACCACCTTTTATCACTATGAAAGACTATGAAAAGGCCATTTTTGTTTGAGTGCTTTATCAATCTCTCCCTCATCTCAGCATCACGTATMTAATAATTAGAGTTCATTTTTTAAGCCTTCAAGTGCTGCTTTTGCTTGGAGATACTGTTCTACCAACATGCTTCAGGGGATCTGCTCACCATTRAGCACAGCAACACCTCCATGAAACAGTCAGAGGAGGTGTGGTGTTTGCCAGCCCCTCCAGTCAGCTCCTGCCAACTCTGGGATCACAGCTGAGCCCTCTGAGCACACACCTTCCTTTTCAGAAAGTTTGAGTTTTGCTGAAATTKACATTCTGGAAAGGCACAAGATACACTAGTGTGCAAATTTCAAGGTGCACTGACAGAGTCTTTCCCCTTAACTGTCTACTGGCCACACTTTTTTCTCACCTGGATATCCCCAAAAAGCAGTGATTATWGACTCAACTCTCACCAAGGAAAGCAGAGAGAAAGAAGCAAACTTTGCCTTTATAATGCCTCTCAAGTTCAAGCTTGCAAGCAAACTGTGAGCTGGAGTAATCTGCATCAGGGTGAAATTTGTAAAATCCCAGCAAGGGCTACTCTGCTGCCCAGGGTAACGACACGAGCATGAACTCCAGCTTGTAAAACACCCTCTGTGGGGAAAGCAACAACACAAAGGGACAAGCCCAAAACTTGCCCATAGATTACTTTTTTCCCCTTAAGGCACTCCTCAATTGTCAGCTCAGGACAAAATTTAGAGCCTTTCTGCATTATTCTCACAGAACATTTGAGCACCAGCAGAGCTGATTTCTGGCCAGTTGCCTCCTTGGCTTTTCAGAAGCCTCTCCATGTGTTGCTTTGGGTGCTACGGAGAGTGCGACGACCGAAAAACAGAATTTCTTTGCTGAAAGTTATTTTGCCTTACACTGTTAGTATCTGATAATATTCACCAACCCTTTCAGCCAAAATCTGGTACCACTGAAGCAATCCAGATCTTTCACTAAGWGCCTGCAGGATGAGCCTCAGTAGAACTTMGCAGGTAATGGTCCCACCAAAACAAGATCATGAATACCTTTATAAAAACAACCTTAAAAGGAGAGCCCTGCTACCAAAAGTTCCACTTCTTGTGTTTGTTTTATCATGGGTTTTAATATACAAGAACTTCAGACAAGTACATTTAAGAATTCACCTGTCTCTAGGGGGTTAAGTGGCCCACCATGGAATTTCTCCTTAAGCATTTCTTAGTTATGAAAAGCCAGAAACACAATTTTCCTGGGACAAACCGGTTCCCACAGTGCAACAGAGAAACCAGATACAGTGTTTGGTATTTAGAAGAAACTGTGTAATAACATACTGAAAGGGAAACATGCAAATATTTAAGCCCTGGAAAAACACCAATCTTATTTTTATGAACTACAGCCCATGGCACAATAGCTGAATAGGACTGAAGGCATTWAATACTGATCTGTTCATTAATTATAAAGTATGTCAGTCTATGTATTTCAAAGGCAAATTACTGAAAAGGAAGAACTTTCTAAAACGAACTTTGTTCSCTCTTAATTTGTCCAGATTTTTAATATGCCATTTTTCAGGACAGGAGCAGCCCAAACTCAGAAGAGAGCTGAATAAACAACAGTGGTACTGCCTTCTACTGCCCAGACCTGGAAGAACCTTTTCATCCACTCAAAAGAAGAAACATTTCCTCATGTGTATAAGCAAGGCTGATCTTTTGCAGTTCTTTTAACAGATGTCCTAGCCCTGATGTCCCCTTTCAAGTTTATTCTAAATCAAGACACCAAGGTCTCTCGTGGACATATGGCACATGGACATTAGAGATGCCATTTTTCCTCGTGAATGTGCTGGGATCTGCTGACCTCAGGTCACCCTGGCAAGAAGTTACCATCTGCCTATTGCTGTTAGATGATCAAAAAAGAACGTTTCTGGCTTTTCTGCCACAAAAAAACACCAAAGGGACTAAGAACATTGTATTGCTTGCAGCAAGTGCTCTGGCTGTATCTCACCTGACCTTGAAACTCTGTCCAAAGTAGTAAAAGCAGGAACCAAACTGGGGGTGGAGGAGTGGGTATATCACAGCACTGAAAGCAAGGAAAAATCCAGCAGCGTGTTTAACATCAGAGGGCCAAGTTAGCCCTGATATTCTCTAACCCTCCCTTAATTACCTCAAGTTTCTTCAGTGCACAAACATTGTATGGAAAAATAAAACACTGAGGTAACTCAAAACAGTATTTCAGCAGGGCAGGGTAAACATGGGATTTCTGTGTGTTTGTTGAACACTGCAGAGAATTCCTTGGGCCCTTCTAGAAACACAGAATGAGAAAAAGCTAGAAAGCAAAGCCCTTTAAAAGTAAGAACAAATCAAAACTTTTCCTCTAACTAGATTGTGTTCTCAGACAGCACATATTTCAATTTTTAGTTCTATAAAGATTACAGATGCAGTTTTGTTCACAGATAAACCTCCTCTACAGGACAAAACTGTTGCAGAAGCTTTGTTAAAGTCACATTCTCCAGCCAAAGACAGTAGCCAGCAGCACATAATTTCAAAGAAATCTCTTAAATTCTAATATTGTATTAGAATTTTAAAAGTGTTATGCAAAAGCAAGGATTACTTCAAATTTTAAGCAAAAACAATGCKTTTCTGCACCTCACTTCTGTAGAGATGCCTTCAGTTTACAGTTTCTTTGGTTTTGGGAGTGGAGGGGGRTGRTTGGTTGGMTTTTGTTGTTTAAGGAAGAATTTAATGCACTCACCAAATCTACCTCTGAGTCCCACTGAGTTTTTRATTTGGCTTCTTTCCTGAGATTCTGAACTCCCCCCCATACTTTGCAGAAGGCCAGCAAGTGACAGGGTTGCTCTACCCCAAACTTTTGGCCTCTAGCACTTCAATCCATCACAGCACAGGATGGAGGTTTAACCAGCTATGGGAAAACACTGAGCAAAGCTGGTGCTCCAAATGCACCAAGAAACTCTTTTCACAACAGCATTAAGTTCACAAACTTTCCAAAATAAAGGGTTTTTTTTCCCTTTCAAGTAGCAAAGTCCCTTTGGTAAAGATAATTAAAGAACACCTGTGACTGACCACAGCATCACCACTGGCTGAGGCTGGTCTGTATGATGACACAGACAACTCAAAAAGGATCAAACACTTCCCCAGACTGCAAACAGGAATATAACCAAGGCAGAAACGAGAAACTTGTACAYTGTTAAAAAGTTACTTCCTTCCATTTCACCTTTAGCTGTACAATAACCTCTCCCCAGGTTTCAAGCAATCTGACCCAAGTGTTTTCTTAAAAAACAAATCACAGKAGATTTGCATTAAGCAGCAAGAGAAAGAAAACAAGACTTCCATAAAGTACATGTCTGTACTTTATGTACATGGTCTTGAATAAATCCATATTGTACCCAGCTCAGCAAACCAAAATTAAACCAAATACCCARAGAAACTTCTCACCATGTTCCACGAAGACGTTGCAGTGTGGGCCCGCATGCCTCGATGACTCCTTCTTCCCTGCTCCTTTGATGAAGTGCAGGGCAGGCAGACTTGGCCTCCTTTGGTCCCCAAGAACTTTTCCAGGCTGCTGCCCCATAAAGTAACTATGGGCAGCCTTTRCCAGGACGAGAAGTATTTGTAGCAGTCTGTGATCCCTGATCTTCCAGGCTGGGAAGGAGTTTTGCAGGAGAAGGTATTTAGGTGGGTGCACAGGCTGCACTCACAGTGGGATAAAGTCACTTGAGGTGAAGAATTAAGACAAATTCCTCCAATGCTCCTGAAGACAGCAACAAGGCTCCTTAGGTGACTTTATYCAAAAAAAAAGAAAAACAAACAAACAAAACAAACAAGTAAAAGTTCCAACCGCTCAGCAATGACCAAGCAGTACCAAAGTTTCAGGTTGCCATATGTAGCGTGTCTCCCACCGGGTAAAGGAGAATCAGTTCATCTCACAAGCAAGAAACCACACATGGGTTCACCCAGGGCAGGAAACAGCCATTCCCACCACAGCTAGTGTCAAGGTTTCTTTTTTTTTRCTCCTTTTCTTTTGCATAGCATTGAGTTAGCAAAGGCCAAAGAGCCACGGGGATTTGGCTTCAAGTATCGCTGAAGTCCAGCAGGGTCAGGTGCGCTGGAACCATGGCAGCTCTCCGGGCGAAGCAGCAGCAGCTCCGGGTGGGCTCCGCACGCTCCCTGGGCTGCAGGGATGGGACCGGGGCTCCTCGGTCACCGGGCTTCGGCTCCTTCCAGCGCCGCTACCTCGGGGCCGGGGGGCCCGGCGGGGCCATGGCGGTGTCGGAGCAGCGCTGGGGCGGCCGGGCCGGCGCCCCGTGCCCGCTGCCTCAGGCGGAGCCGGGCGCGGGGCTGCGAGGCCGGGGAGCTCCGGGAGGCCGGTTCCTGCCCAGCAGCCGGGCCGGGGCAGCCGGGGGGGACCGCGCCGGCCGCATCCCCGGGCGGCGGCGGCAGCGGGGCCGGGCGGGCGGAGCGGGGCGAGGGGCCGCGGGTAGCCCGGGGCTGCGGGACTGGCGGGGGGCGGCGGAGGCGGCGAGGGAGATCCCGGAACCCCCGGGCCGGCGGGCGGGCGGTCACATCCCCTTCCGGCCCCTCCTCCTCCGCCGCCCCCGCCTCCCGCCCGATCCCGGCCCCGCTCCCGGCTCCGGGCACCGGCCGGGCGGGGAAGGGCAGCGGAGGCTCCCGGGAGAAGCCTCTGAGCAGCGTGGCCGGCAGGGCGAGGGAGGGGATCCTCCCTTTAGGCGGCCCTGGGGAGGCACATCTGGAGTGCTGTGCCCAGTGCTGGACCTGTCTCTTATACACATCTAGATGTGTATAAGAGACAGGCGTGGCCGGCAGGGCGAGGGAGGGGATCCTCCCTTTAGGCGGCCCTGGGGAGGCACATCTGGAGTGCTGTGCCCAGTGCTGGGCACCTCAGGGCGAGATGGGCGAGGAGCGGCTGGAGAGGGTTCTGGGGYACACCCAGAGGATTTGGGGCTGGAGCAGCTCTCTGATGAGGAGACACTGCGGAGATGGGCCGGGTCAGTCTGGAGAAGGGAAGGATGAYAGGGGATCTCAGCAATCCATGTCAYTATCTCCCTAGCGTGRCTGAGGATGGTGCCAAACTCTCTTTCTTCAGTGGTGACASGGTGAGAAGCAATGGCCATAAAGTAAAACATAAAAAGTTTCCTCTCAACAGYAGGAATAACTTCTTTATGTTGAGGGTGTCAGAGCTCTAGAACAGGTGCCTAGGGAGGGCATGGAGTTTCCCTCTCTGGAAACATTCCAAACCCACCTGGGCACATTCCTGTGTCACCTGCTCCAGGTGACCCTGCCCTGGTAGGAGGGTTGGACAGGATGAMCTCCAGAGATCCCCTCTGACCTTAACTAATCTATGATTCTGTGAAAAAAAAACTGTGAAAAGGCCCCAAAAAGCTCGTGTGAAATCCTTTACTTCTTTAGAAGGGCCACCCAAGTTGTTTTCCCACAGATCTGACTCTGCAGGGGTCTCAGAGCCTCTGGCCAGCTCCAGACCCTGGATGCTTGCAGACATGGACAGGGAAGAAGAGATCCTTATGGGATCAGCTGTGTGCACAGCCAGGAATCTGTCACCCTGCTTGCACAAAGGACTTCACTTCCTTATAAATGCTCTCAGCATACACGGAACTRGATACCAAAACCAGCCATAGAGTCCAGTGACAATTGAAAAAWATATTTTATTGACCTATTTTTGTGCACCATTTGGTACAAAGATGGAGTTAAACCGCCAAATTCTTCAGCAGGCACTGAGGGTTCCCTGAGCTGAAGAGCAGACCGTGGTGCTGAAGATATTTAGTTTTTCATACATCCTCCAGTTCACCTTGGGGATAAAGAAGGTCAAGGCAGCAGCTTGAGGTCAGGGTGTTTTGGTCAAAGGTCTGTGGTTGCTCCCACTTGACAACAGGAGAACACACAATTGCAATTCTGTGCTGTAGCCTCCTGCTCAGGGCAACCATCTGGACACAGAGCAGCTTGTTTATACTGACTCCTCCCTTGTGACAAATCCAAACACACTCCATGTCTCCTATGCCATATTCAAGGTCTCTGGCAGACCTGTATTTTTCATCTTCTAACAATAGCATCCAAAATGTAGCACTTCATACAGCCCTGCGGGATCCACCATCTCTGCTGTGCCAGGCTGCTCCTGCATCACTAATTCTTAGTCAGGAGACTGAGCTCAAACCATTTCTATGGGATTTCTCCATCAATCACTCAGTTTGCAGGTACTGAGACTGGTTGTGCTGCACACACACCATACAGGAGAGAGAAATTCTCGTGCTGAGACAAATCCAGGGTCACATCTGTTGAACTCTGRGGAATTTCTCCAGGTTTATCTCAGTAAAGGAGATCAGCTTCTCACCGAGGTGATATAACCCCCTCTGGGCTCCCACAGAATGGAGGAAAGGGAGGAAATGAAGCTGTCAGCACAGGCCAAGCAGCCCAAGAGAAATTTCTTACAAAACCCAATACCAACCATTCTTCACTGTAAAAGTTACTCTCTCCTGGGTCTGACTGGAGCATCCTGGATAATCTCTCCTACCYTGGCAGGGCTGAAGCAGAGTAAACTCCAGAAGACAACCARGGGTCCACAATAGTCAGAAAAACCTTRGCCAAATTAAGCAAAAGTCATTCCAAACATGCAYTAGAATCACAGAACTGTTTGGGTTGGAAGGGACCCTAAAGACCATCATGTTCCATACCTGTCCCACAGGCAGGGACATCTTCCAGGTTGCTCCAAGCCCTATCTAACCAGTCCTTGAACAACACTTCTAGGGCAGTGCTGTGGACAGTAAAGGCTGTAAATGTGCTCTTCCTGGCTTGCCTGAGATCTGTGCAGAGGAATGCACTTACTTTTTATTTAATAGACCAGGTGAGTTTATCATTCAGGCCGACAGGCAGTTATTCCTTCTGATGCTGTGCAATCACAAGCAGCAAAGTGGGGCAGGTCCTTTGCCAGCAGTTCCCAGCCTCTTTCCACTCAGCAGTTTCTCCAAAAGCATTTCCTGTTTCCCAGAGCACTGCTGTAGTTAATCTGGGACAATACAGAGGCAGATGAGTCAGCTGGTCACTCCCAAATGTCATGGTGAGATACCTGCCTTCCCCTTCCTGAAGAGTATTACATGTTCTGCCCCCAGCCCTGCTGCCAGTTTTTGTGAACATGACTCTCATGTTAAAGACTCTCCTGCCCAGAAGATTCAGAAATTGTTAGAGAAGAGAGACAGAAAAGTTGTGTGAATACAGAATAWGTTAAAAAAAAAAGGCCTCAGAGTGTTTTTTTCAGTCAAGTCCATGTACATACCACCATTTATTTTTTTCCTAAGAGATKCTTCAGCACTTTTTCTGTTTACCTCCCATTAAGTGTGGGTTCTCACCCAACAGCTGCAGTGACATTTTCTCCATAACAATATTTTTAAAACTCAACCTCTTCACCAAATAATAAAACTTAGCATGCTAATTAACAGTCCTCAGGAACCTGAGAGAACCATTTCAAGTTGTCTCAAATCTCAGTGGGATTTGTCTCTTCTCAGGTCTGTGCAAAGCTTTTTATTTGTACCACTCTCAGCTGAACAGCAAAACTGCACGGATGGTACAGAAGTAATGCAATAAGCAGCAGTAATTGGATTAATAACCCATTAGCACAAATTTAAAATCTCAGTGGTTATTCCTAGGAGTAAAGGAATTCTTGCTATTAGTACATGAACACTGGCACCAAGAAACACAAAATTCTTTTTGCAGATGAATGATGTTGTGTTCTTATTCCTACAGACAACACTCACCAGGAAGGGAACCAGTTACCAACCCCACTTCTGAGCACAGCTGCACCATGTGTTAACCCTGGAGGAGGCAGCACAGGAGGTGCTACAGCTGCTTTACAGTGTCAGACACTGGTGAACAAAGAAATCAGATTGGTCTGAGCTGTTTTAATGCCTGCCTGGGGCCTTTTAGTTCCCCATAGAAAAATGAACACTTACTAGGTTATTCTGACTCTCCTTTCAACTACTTTTTTTTTTTGTTCTTAAACCAGAGAAGCCATWGTTTCTTCCCTTCCACCCTTCTTGCTTATAAGTTGCCCAGCACAATCCCACAGACTATTTCAAGAATTTAAGGGGCCACTGCTGTTGCTGGCTTGTTGTTTGGRTGCTGCTGGTTTGCAGAGCTGTACTGGATGGGAACTGCCAGCAATGACCTTGCTGAAGCCTTGTTACAGAATTTAGGTCTTGGCACAGCACTGGCTGAATGTGCAAAGATCAATAATTACCWCTCATGGTCACTGGGGAAAATACTGACACCTTTGGTTCCCTCCCATCAGGAAAGATCCACAACCAAACCTCACCAGCTGGTCTTCTTCTTGAATTTAAAAACAAAAGTGCCAGGTAATCAGGAGTAAGGGAACTGGATGAGTCACATGCCTCCCCCATTTAACTCATTATTAATGCCAAAATATCAGGAATCCTGCAGCAAGCAGGAGGAATCAGAAAGCTCAGAGCTGAAGCAGTCCAGATCTTGAGTTGTTTTTTAGCAGAAATCCCTGAATTTCCCCCTGTGGTAAAAAGATAAACAGCTGCTAAATTACAGCATTGGGTAAGAGGGGGGAGGCAGGGGGAAGTACTTTTCTAAATGAAAAATGCAGACTGCWAAAGCTTTTTTAGCCTTTTTGAACCAGTTTTGTRCATGGAGGTGTGTATTATGTGGCTACCAGCAGCCTCATGGAGACCTGAAAGTGTCACCATTAAACCTTGGTTTTCAAATTTCCCCAGTCATCTTGAGGATGTGATTGTTACAACACTTACTATGAAATCCTCTTAAAACTCAAAAACAACAATTCCCAGGTCTTGTGTGGAGCATTCCAGTGATACCCCCAACAAGTTCAGTACTATTTTCAGAGGCAGCACGGGCAGTTGTGCAGCAGCAGAACGAATTAGCCATGTCCTTGCTTGTCCTTAGCCCCATTGTGCTTTAGGGTTTGGGCAGCAGCGCTGGTGGCAGCCGCCCAGGCCCTGCTGTTTGGCAGGGCAGCGAGGCGGAGCTGCTGGAGAAGGGAAGTGCCACAAACGCGATCCAAAGGTGCCATCTAGTGCCTGCTCGMGACCACAGGGAAAGCAGCCCGAGCCGCAGGGACAGCAACGAAGGAARTTCTAGTTCCCAGGAAAACACCGAGGAAAGAATTTTCCCGTGTGCCTGAGGCAAGAATGCGAATTTGCAATGTGCAATTGGATTCAGGGACGATTGGGACAGATGTTTTATCATCATTTTTAAGAATTACAGTGCTGTGGTGCAAGGATATATTTGCAATACAAATAGATGGAATACATYTATAATAAACCAGCTCTAATASAGCACRTGGAGCTGAGAGGATTCTCCAGGGAAAGCATCACATTCTTCACAGAGAACATGACTAACTGCCTGCCAACACTTACCTCAACGTGTCCACCTCTAACCACTGACCTGAAGATCTTCACCAGTGTCATACTGGGCTCCCTGTCACCCCACAGTCACCTCTGCTTGACTCACCTCTCCAAGGGATRCTGCAGGGAAGCAGTGCTTGGAAAACCACTGTGAACACCAGGCAGTCCTTCCAGAGGAACCCTGTAAGGGCTGAAGAGGAAGGTCAGGTCCTGCTGGGATGAAGAACAGCAGCTGAAATGAAGATAAGACAGTGGAACCATTCCACGTGTCCTGGCACAAGGAAACTTGAGCCAACCACAGCTCTCAAGCTAGGCTAAAAACAAGCCAATGCACACACTGCTGAAGGACTGATTTGTTTCAAAAATTTATTGAAATGTAAAATACTCAATACAAAACCATACTGGTGACTCCTCAGAAGAGGAGCTCACCTCTCAGGCATAAAAAAAACCAGACCAGCAGGATATACACAAACCAGGACACTGCTTGTCCAGAGCTCCTGGCTCATATGGACAGAGACAGCCACATCCCATCTCACACCCCTGAGACATTCAAGTCATGAACAGCCAGACCCATACTGTGGTTAGCAAGGCTGTGGATATTCCTGTTCTCTAAACACATGTGCCTGYGTTGACATTCTTAAAAATGAGGGCTCTCAGTCAGGGGACAGACTGGCAGATCTGTATCAGAAGTAAATTAAAATCCAAATCATCTTCTGGGGAGAGAGAAACATCACAAAACAAATCCCTTCCTCTCTGTCATTCTGCACAAWGTTCTGGGGCACTAGACACAGCAACAGGTGCTAGGAGACAGGTCCCAGTTGCATCTGATCTTTATAAAGGTCAGATATCAATTTTTCAGGCCGTTGCACTAAAAGGCTATTGTACTTAAGTACTACTTTGTACTAAAAGGCCACAGGAGATATCCTAGGAATGAGGAATTTTGGTGGTTTCTGAGGTGTGGAATGAATGTTGGGAACTAGAACACTGAAAAAAACCTTAAAATACTGAGAATCAAAGCTGCCATGCTGGGATTTCAAATGACTGCTTCTGGCCATGTGCCCTATCCTATCCCTCCGAATCCAGCAACCTCTGTCGAGCTTCCAGAACGATCTCCTCTGTCACCTCTGGTTTGAGAATGTCCTTGATCTGCAGTGGAAAGAAGAGCAATATGAGCACCAGGAATCAACAACTACTTCTGCACTCTGTGGGGAGACAAAGGTCCCTGACACACGACAGCAACCAGCAAAGGAGTTTAGAGGGTTGTGGTGAAAAAAGATCTATGGCAGAGGGTCCAAGGCATAATTAACACGTCGTTGGGAATGAAAGCAGAATTCAGATCTCATTTATTTATGGGAAGAGAATTGCCCATGATAGTGCTGGCAGGAATCACAGTGAAAAGCTGTACAGCAAGAGGGCAAATGGAGGCAGTCCTCCAGCAGTGCAGGATGTGGATACAAACATGAGCCTGCTCTCTGTACAATACATGACATTTACTTTTTCATTGCTTCATAAAATGCACTGTACCCTCATACAATGCCAAATTTAACACTGTTCTCATAGGAATTAAAGGGTCCATAATCCCAGTGAGGGATACACAACATCTATCAAAAAGGGACTGATCCCTCTTTGGGAATAGTTAGACTTTGCCAAAGGCAGAACCTTTCAAACTATCCCTGAAATTGTGCAAGACAACTTATGTTGTGCAGAAGAGGAGAGTTTACTGTCACTTACTACAGGATGCTTTGGTAAATTGAAAAGAAACTCTGACTTCAGCAGCAACTGATGCAGCCTTTCTGTTCCCTCCCCTCAGTGTGGAATAAACACCACTGGTTCCTGTACCTGATGAGGAAGGGATGCTTCATAGCAATACAAGATGCTGGTGTCAAAGAGCATTATCTTGTGAGTAACCAGAGCCATGATGCAGTTTCGGAGCCGTGAGATCACCTCCCGGTCGGACAAGGGAACTGGCTGAGGAAGGACAGAGGAAAAGGGATGAATGCACAGGGATGCAAGGGAAAAAAAAGCCTTGCTGTGCACCTAACACAGGATCCTGAAAGTCTCAGGTTACTCAGGTGCCTCTGACTATGTCAGACTAAAAACCATCACTGGTAGAAGAGGGCTCACGTTCCCTGGACACTCACCTCCAGGTTGGCAGTGTAGCCTCCAGCCTCGTCATCCTTCTGCTCTGGGGTTGGGTAGATCCAGATGAAGCCATTGTTGCCAAGGATCACGGAGGCACCACAGGGCAGGTCATGGAAATGAGTCTTCTGGCGTTTCACAAGGGAGGGAGAGACCTGAACCAGCACACCCTGGGCAAGCTGGAGAGCAGACCACAAACTCAGTGTGTGAGCCACCACAGATAACACTAAGTCACTGATACACACTCACTCCATTCCTGGCCTAGGAACAACTCTGTTTTAACACCTTTTCCTGTGAAACAGTGAGTATAAAACCTGCCTGCCTCTGGGAGCACTGGGAGGATTAGCTAAGGTCTGTGCAGCCCTTTGAAGATGAAGAATACTCTAAGTGCTTAGCACAAATGTTAATAATATCTTGATCGTAACTACACATCAACCATCCCTGCAGAAAAATGAGGAGTCAGAGGCCCAGTTTAGCAGAACATTTTCCCTCATAATCCAATCACTGTCCTTCACCCTTTGTGCAATAAGCACACTTCCCTTTCATCTTTTAAGTGCTAATACCCTTGGTCTGGTAATCCCAAACTGCAGCCTACGCTCCAARGGCCCCTTGGCTTATTTCAATGCACAAAACCAGAGATAAATGCCAACTGTGTAAAGCCTAAAATAGAGCCCTGGGGAGAAGAACAAGTCACAGGGGCAACGGCCAGCAGAAGAGGAGTGAGGAGATGTCTCCACAGGATTTAATTCCCAAGTGGCTAGTGGGGGAAACAGAACTAGCAGGCTGAAACTGCAGACAGGGAGAGCAGTGGATCAAAGGGCAACTCAAGGACACCTCCTTTGCTTTGGGGAAACTCTGCTTGGTGGTCCCATGGAAGAGCTGAGGGTCTTCRTGTCCTGCAGGAATGAGTAATAACAACATCCTGCTCTACTGCATAGCTCTTTTCTTWAAAAAGCCTCCAAAAGACCTTATACAAATCAACTGGTGCAGAATGAACCCAGGATCAAGGGCTTTGGAATAACTCACCTTCCCATACTTCAGGCTCCGGGTGTGCAGRGATACAGCCCCATCAGAAAATATAGACTGGACCTCTGCCTGTTGGTGCCACTTAAGGAAAAAGGGTCCCTAAGGCTGCCCAGTGCCACSCCAGCACAGCTCTCACCCCCAGCCYGGCCAGCCAYGCTCTCACTGCTCTTCCGTCAATGGGAGCAGCAGAAGGATACACTGATGAGATCCCCTTCCTGCAGGTAGTCCCTCATTGCAAGCTCATCTTCCGCTGATTTCCTTCTCTGGAACATCACAAGAAAAGTTACATGRAGCCCAGAATGAGAAAACATCCATCAGTAGCTCTTTGTGGGGGAGCTTAGGATGCCATGCAAAACACAACCAGCTACACTCACCAGCTCKCCYCCGGGTAAATTTATAGACGACAGCAACAGGACTGAATCCAGCCTGGAATTRGTTTCCACTTTCCATCGCTTCTGCTGAACCTAAGGGAAAAAAAAACCACCCAAACTTATGAGTACACACTCAAAAACTGAATGGGAGCTGCAGCTCACCAAACTGCAGCCCCATTTCGATTAAAATCCACACGCTCCCAGTACCCTGCGCAGGAACACTGATGTATGTCCGTGTTTTAGGATCCCGGGAAGCGCTTAGAGTCGGACTGAGCCACAACCACCCTCCTCCTCCTCCTCCTCCTCCTGGGCACCGCGGCAAATACGAGGTTTTACCTCCGTAATCCTGCCGACCACGATGTCGCCGATCTCGCCGTTGTACCTGGGACAGAGAGCGGCGGTCACACACCTCCCTCACCCGGCCGAGCCAGGCCCCGCCGCCGGCCCGCACCGTCGCCGCCGCGCTCACCTGGCCTTCAGCGCCCTGACACACACCAGCTTGTTCACCCTCTCCACCACGCCGGCCACCGAGGCGATCAGCTTGTCGTCCTCCACATAAGTACCGTGGCCCCTGCGGAGAGACAGCGGCTACCTAAGGACAGCCCGAAGCCGCGCTGCCCCGCCGCCGCTGCCTCCCCTCCGGCGCTGCCCGCACCTCATGTATCCCGTGTCCGTGGTGATGGTGTCCCCCGGTGCCACCAGGTGCTTCTCGCCGCCCCGGAGCGCGCTGGAATCCAGGGGCGCGCGGGCCGCCGGCAGCCTCATGGTGACCGCCGCCATCTTGGCCCCGCCGCACACGRCTTCCGCCCGCCATGTTGGCTACTGGCGACAGCGCGCCTGAGGGCGCGGGCGGCGCCATCTTGAGTGAGGGCGGCAGGGGCGGTGACTGGGCAGCCATGTTTGTTCATGGCAGCGGAGAGCCTCTCGGGCTTCGCTCCGATGGAGTCTAAGGGAGACCGCGGTCATCTTTAGTGCGGGCAGCGCRCGGCCGTGACCCGCTCCCTCAGAACCTGCCCGGTAAACCGGGGGGAAGCCCGGATACCCTCCCTCGGGGCTCACCGGGCCCCACAGCCCGGGCCGAGGCGGGGAGCAGCACCCCCCGTTCGAGTGCCCCACACACACGGTGTCCCCTGAGGGCAGTCCCCCTGACGCCCTCCCCAGCTGGCCGGTGCTCACGCTGGGCTCAAACATCCCCGCGGGGATCGGCACTGAGCTCTTCCTCTCGGCCGAGCTGTGCCAGCACGAACTGATATGTCCGTGGAAAAGTTTTTTTCCATGCAAGCACTGGTTAGGGTCTCAGCGCTGCGGAGGAAATGCCAAAAACAGCCCCCTATGAGATGACCGTCAGCAAATATGTCGCWTCCTTCCAGCAGGGCTTGCACCTGRGTCCCATCTCAGCCAAAATATGGGCACTAATTCATGGAATGTATCAAAGGATGGCAGCAGCTGTGGCTTTATAAGGGACTGTACAAATTCACAAGAATAGGGACTGGCAGGGTGGAARCAGTAGATAGAACCCACTCCAGAGTGAGCCAGCCCTTACCCCAGCTTCCAAACCTGAAAAATGGCTTCTTTAYCCAAAACCTGGAGTTTTTTCCCCTCCCAGATGCACTTCTTGGTCCAACAGATGACACCACATCTCACTCCCAGATTGTTGTGGTAGTTAAGACCTTCACTCATCCCAATACCCACATCCTTCCCTTGGCACATAAAATAAAGCTCTCCATGCAATCCCTCTTCTAAATGATAAATGTTCCAAGTAATTTTTATTTAGAATACAAGAGAGGTACAAATGTATTTACACTGTGTACATATACAATCAAATAATATATAATATCAAAGTCTTGTAAATAATGTTTACATAAATATTTACAAAGTTAAAGTGACAGTTGTTTGGGGTTTTTTTCTTTTGTTTATTTTCTTCTGGAAGTGAAACACGATTTGTGAGAACTTCATACATCTTAGACTTATAATTAATATTAGAATACCTTCTTTTAAGATTTATGATACACAGCTCTCCTCCGCAGTGTGGGGACTCCAGAGGGCGCTTAGAGTTGTCCCTGGGGACAGAGCTGGCCCGGGGACAGCTTTTCTCTGTCCCCAGAGGGCAGTAGCAGTTCCAACCAAAATGTTCCTTCAGAGCTGGGAAAGGGATGYGGAGAAGAGCTGCCAGGGCTGGAACGGGCACAGCCCGGCAGAGCTCAGGGTCCCCACAAATCCTGCCTGCGGATGGGCATTCCCAGCTGGCACGGTGTCCCCTCTGCCCACAGCATGGCTTGGAGCAGTGACAGACCCCGGTACAGGGCTCGGGCTGGAGCAGGGCYGGCAGAGGGGGCTCGGGTGCGGGGAAAATGCAAATGTTCATTAWCTCCGGGCTCCCAAGCAAGGAAAGGTGTCCCTTGGAAGGAGCCACRYGGACCAAAGCCYCTCCTGAGGCAAACAGGTATGACTGGGGTGGCCGCATCAGGGCTGTGCCAACCTTTCAATGGGGCACATTGAAAGGTTAGAGCAGAGGAGGATGCATAAGAGGAATTTTTCTTTCTACCAAATTATCTGTAAAACCCAGGCATGACTCCTCCAAACCTGGCTTTTCGGCTCTTCCAGTCCTCCCCTAGTGCACTGGCAAACCCACAGAYAACATCCCACTGCGTCCCTTCTCCCCTGCCAACCCCAGGGGCCACCAGCCCACCCTGRGCCACATCTCCCTGGGGATGATCCCCCACAACTCATCTGCAGAGCTGGGGCCTCCCCTCCTGCCGACCCCCCGCAGTCAGCGATGCCCAAAAACAACCCAACGCTCTCCGAGACACAAAGCAGCTCAGCCAAGGGCCACCCCCCCGGTTCATTGCATGTCTCAGCATCAGTCTCTGCTGTCCCAAATCCTGCTGCCACTCCGGGGCTTCACAGCACCATGGTGGGGATGTGATGGGCCAGGGAGGCAGGGTGGGGCACGGGCAGGGCGGGCGAGTGGGCCTGCAGGGAGGCGTTGGGGGGCCGGTGGCGGGCGCTTTTCTGGTGCGCCCGCAGCCCCGCGAGCTGGGAATAGGCACTTTGGCAAACCTGGCACTTGTAGGGCCGCTCGCCCGTGTGCAAGCGGACGTGGTTGCGGAGCGTGGAGGACTGGCTGAAGCGGCGGTTGCAGAAGCGGCACACGAAGGGCTTGTCCAGGGTGTGGATGCGCATGTGGGAGCGCAGGTTGCTGCGGGAGTTGAAGCCGCGGTGGCAGATGACGCAGCGCATGCGCCCCGTCGTGCTGGCCCCCGTCTCCACAGCGTGGAAATCCTCTGGGGACGACAGGAGATAGTCAGGCGCTGCCCTCCAGCACGGCAGCTCACCCCACTACAAGTCCCTGGGGTGCTGGGTGCTCTGGAAAGTCCCCACTGCCCTCTTGCTGGCTCCTGCTGCTGAGGTCACCTATCCTGGCTGGCTCTTAGGATTTTGGGATGCAGCCAGTGCTGGGAATGCACTCAGCCAGATTTAGCTAAGGGGAACATTCAAGCTGAGCTGAATGAATCCCTTATAAATGGGCACAAAACCAATTTTCCCCTTCCTGGGCTGCAGCAGAGCTGGAGGAGGTGGGTGCAGGAGCTCTCAGGAACCCCCAGCCACACTCTCCCACCCCTGCCCCAGTCCCAGCTTCTCCCCTCACTCTGCTAGGCTCAGACATGGCTCTCTCAGAGTGGGGAGCAGAGTCAGGGAGCACCGACTCTGCTCCAAACACAGCCTGAGCTCTGCTGTGCCACAGAGAAGCACCTCTGGGAGCCACTGAGACAAGCGGAGAGTGAAAGCCCAAGGAGAAAAAGCCCTTCTGTGTCGGTTGTTAAGATCCCTTAAATGCAGAGTAGGGGTGCAGAGGCTGCATCCACTTGGTGTTTCATGGAGAGTTGGGGCTGCCTTGCACTCACACCCTGCACTCCCTGCCTGGCTGGGTCAGGCAGCGACTGCCAACACCCCACCAGCAGCAGCCATGGGCAAATTGGCCTGGAGGCATTGTCCTGAATTACTGAGGACCTACTCGAGCTGTACAGATAATTTCATAGTCCCTGTGCTTGTCCACAGAGAACTGGGGTYTCTGACATACCCCTGGGATGTCCCTGCCTTGTGCCCACCCAATGGCCTCAGAGCTGGGCATAGGGTGAGCAGGCAGGGATGCTGCACCCTTGGCTCTTTCTGATGTTACSTACCYTGTTTGTTRTTCTTCTGCTCCTCTTCCAGCCCTGGCACACCTGGGATGCCCAGGAAGGTGTTGTGGGAGTTCCCGTACCAGACCAGCAGCTCTTGGTCTGGAGGAATCATCTAGAAAGAGAGATAAAGAAAGGATTGTTGGGAGGGGTGATGAACATCCATCCCTGCTCTGATCCATTCGGACCTACCCTGGCTGTGCCCCATTTCTGTGAGACCCTGCTGCCATCTGGGACCTGCCAGCAGTCCCCAGCACCCACAGGCAGGCACGGAGCAGCCCAGGATGCAGCACTGGAGGTGATGGCACAGCTCAGCCCCAGCACAAACCCACTCCAGGCTCTCCCCCAAGATGGGATACAAATATATTTATGGGCAAATATGCAGCTACGGAGCACAGGGACAGATCTGGGGTCTCCAGAGTGCAGGACCCAGAGGTCCCAGCAGCTCGGGGAGACCAGGACAGGGTGGAACACAGAGACATGGAGAAAAAAAACATTTGTGGAGCCACAACCAGCACGAGTGACAGAGACTAAAGTAAGGAGATGGGACATGGAGCCCCAGCCCAGGGCTCCAGCAGAGCATTTTCTCTTTGGACAGAGCCATCAGCACCCTTCAGCTGCAGGGCACAGGCAGCACCTCCCACCCARCCACCCCTGCTGGGGCTGATTTTAGAAAGTGGAAAAGCAGATCCACCAGCAAAGGGCTCATGAGCCCATGGAGCAGAGGAGAGCTCAGGGCTACTGTCAGAGACCATGGCTCAGGTGTGAAGRGCTGCCTGTATCTTCCACCAAAGCTGCAGTCCCTGAAACAGCCCAAGGACAGCTAAAGGAGCAGGGCAGGGGTTTTGCATCATCCACGCTCCTGTTTCCCTGCAGTGATGGCACTTCTCCTGTCCCTGCTGTTCCTGTCGTGTTCCCGCATGGCCGGGGCGAGCGGCCAGGAAACGCCACTCACGGCTCCCCTCATGCAGCAGCRGTGGCTGGGAAGATGGATCCTCTCAGACCAGTTCAAACAACACTAATAACAACATCACTTCATAAAAAATACATATTTTCCCTAGTAATCCCTGCTGTTACAAACCTAATTTAGAAATAGGAACGTCCTGCYTTTTGGAGGATGGTTTTCTGTACACTGAGCATGTTAGATCCAAGTAAAACATCATCCACATGAAACACAGATGCTAAGTTCAATCACCTCAACATTGAAAATATGTTGAATTTAAAGCATTTGAAATAAATAGGAATTTTACTTCATATCTTTGTCCCTCTGCATAAAGACCTCACTGGGCTGCAGAGGAGGAATTTAGGAGGCAGAGGAAGCCAATATCCTTTTGCATCCCAAATTGATGACACTGTTTCTTGGCATTATTTACTCTTAAAAGAAAATTAGCCATTTTCAATACAAGCAAATAAAATATTGCTGAAAGGATAAAACAATCTGCATGGGTGCATACATGGGTGTATGTTTTTTTCTGCTGAAGCTGCTGCAGCTACACCAGCAGCAGGTGAGCACCCATGTGCATACACCCCAAAGCAAATTCAAATTGCCCCCCAGGAATCTTGTGGCCTTCAGATCAAAYGCCAAAACTTTCTGCCTTAGCTTTATTTTCCAGCATCAGCAACTTGGTATTGCTGAGAAAGAGGATGGGAAAAACAAAWCAGCAAATAAGGGCAGGAACGGGCAAAATGCATTAAAATATCCAKGGTAAATAGGAAAAAAAAGCACCAAATCAATCCGGATTTTTGGCATGTAGGTGAGAAAGGCATCCAAAGACATGGATTCCCTGGTTGGAAAGCCACCAGAGCTGATAGGGGATGGAGGGTGACAATGGCTATGCATGGACACGTCTGGTGCTGAGTAGGGCAGGACCTAAGTTTGGGTCGGTGTGTGTGTGCCCTGCCAAGCTCAGGGAGCAGTATGATGGCAGGGACCCTTTGTGCCCATCTCCTCCCACACATCTCTTGGGGCTCTGCACTCTCAGCATCTCAAATTCACTGCTTGTCCCAAGGGAATTAAACTCATCCTGCTCCACTGCTCACTGCTTCAGCCCTAGGAGCAAGCCCACAGCTGGATCATGGCTATACTCAAGCATTCATTCACCCACCCACCCTCTCTTCTGTGCCTGCACAAGGTGTAAAAACCACAGCTGTGTTCCTAATTACACCACAGCTACCTGGGATTATTTTACTTATTTGCACAATTTAAGAACAGTAGTAAAAAGTACTTAAGGTGCTGTCACAACAGGCACAGCTGCCTGCAGGAATATCAGGTCTTAAAACTACAAACACCTGAAGCCTTTTGTCCAGCATGAGAACAGCAGGGAGATGCTTGGAACTCTTGGGAAAGGTGGCAGAGCCCAATGGGCATACAGGACTCTCCAGCAGGAGGAAAGAATGTTGATCCTCTTCCTACCCACCCATTCTCCTTTGCCACCCCATGGCAGCAATCCCTAACCCAGCCCTGCTGTGGTCCTGTGCTGTGGAGCACTTGGGTTTGTGCTGCTCCGTGAGCCACTGCAGGAGCCTGGACAGATCCCGAGCGCTGCCCGTGCCCACAGAGCCAGCAGGCACTCATGGCCATTGCCAGCTGAGACCCTCTGCCAGCTGCAAACACTCCTCAGGTGAGACTCTGAACCCGATACTGGAGTGGCACCATCCCACAGTGCTGGTCTGGGATGGACTGGGACGTGTCCCCTCCTGTGACTCTTTAAGCCAGGGCTGCAGCACGGGGCCATGTCCCCAAGCCACCACCTTTGTCCACCTGCAGCAGTGTTGTGTTATGGGGACACTGCCCATAAGCAGGGCTGGTCCCCACCATCTCCCTGCTCTGGCACTCTGTGATTTGCATGCACATGTCACCAATAATGCCAGGGAACCAGACACCCACCTCCATCCCAGAGCCTCCTGTAGGGAGCTGTGGGCACCCTTCAGCCATCACCCCACTGCACGGCAGCCTGTGCCACCTCTGGGACCCTGCCCCTGCTCCTGTGCCAGCACAGACCAGCACTTCATGCAGGAGCACAGGGATGAGGGGGCAAGAAGAGCCCCCTCCCCACAGTGTAAACCCCAGGGCAGAACTGCACCAGCACCACTCCCTGCCCTCTCTGTGGCTCCCTGCACAGCCAGAGTGATGCCCAGGCAAAGCAGTGCGGAGTCAGGCACAGCCTGTGCTCAGCACCTGGGTTTCACAGGACACCCCAAACTTTACCCTGCTATAAAGAAGCAGGTTCTGCACAAAATCCCACTTTTTCAATAGAGCWTCCAAGCCCTGTCCTTGCCCAAAGRCCCATATGGGRCAGAACTGCAGCTCTTTTCATGCTTTACATCCCAAACAAGGATCTACTCTTGCCCTGATCAACACACATCACTCCATGAGCCCACAGAAAGAGGGCAGAGAGGAGAAGGGACCTTTATTACTCCCTGAAGCCCATGCAATAGCCCTTCCCTGTGGTTTCTACCTCTGCTGGTGGATCTGAGTGCCAAGAATGGAAAAGCTGCTGTGTCCTTCCACAGACACCCCGCCAACAACCCAAAGAACAAGGGACCGAGAGTCTGTAGGGTGGGAGATCCCACCACCCTACTCTTCTATTGCAGATGCCTGGTTGCCCTTCAGCCCCACTTACCTCAATGGCCTTGTAGAAGATGCTGTTCCCTATCTGGACCACCTCGAGGTTCTGCTCCTGCTCGTTCCGTGCACATTTGATGTAGGTCATCCAGCTGCGGTGATCCTCCTGGCTGGCGTCGATGAAGTACCGCACGGTGCCGTCCTCATTGAAGACCTGRGGGGGCAGAGAGGGCTTGGTAGCGATGCTGCCTGCTGTGGGCTGAGCCCCTCCACCTCTGGGATAAAGCCCCTGGGCAGGGACAAGCTCAAAGCCAGCAGAGGCTCGGGGCTGAGATCCTGACAGCAGCTGGAGATGCTGAACCCTCCCTGCTCGTGGTGCCYGGCTGCGGCGGGGCTGAGAAATGTGCCCTGCTCTCACTGGCATGGCTGGTTCTGCCAGGCCCTACCTCCCTGCATAACCCAGCTCCCTTCCTCAATCTCCCTTCTCATCAGAGCCCCACCAGCAGCTCAGCCCTAGAGAAAGGGGCTGTTCAGCATCCTGCAGCTGCCATGGGAGCAGGAGAATCCCTGGGTGGAGGGGGAAGGTGCATGCCAGGCCTGGAAAGATGCTTAGCAGGGTGCCAGAAAAGATGAGGCAAGTTTCTGTTAGGTATAAAATTACAATAATAATTAACAATAATTAAGAAGTGCAAGTCCGAGTCAAACAATTTTTTAAAAAATGGGAAAACCCTCCCTATTCACTGTGCATTAGTGCACAATGTCCTGGCATCTCAGATCCCTCCAAACTCCACGGTTTCATTCGGATTAACCTCACCAGGGCTGGGGCAAAGCAGGGGGCAAGGGACAGGGCAGAGCTGTTTGTGTCCACTGTGGCCAGTGCAGGCAGCAACCAGTCGGGTGTTCCACCAGGACGGGATGGGCAGGGCAGGGTGTGATCCGCCTGCACGGGACACGAGCAACAGCATTTCGGGCTCCTCTGTGGGCTGGCTGCACCCCGGGAGCTGGGGAAACCTCATCCTTCTCCTGCAAGGGGTTCCTAAACACACCTGGCCAGATATTTGCATGAATGGGGAAACTGAGGCACAAGGATGGTGCTCGATGGTGCCCAAGCACGGGACAGAGCCCCAGAACCCCGTCCCAGCTTCTCCCCAGACCAGTCCTGGCTCGGGGTTCGGGGGGGGTCGTTACCTCCCACATGAGGTTGTTGTTCTTGCACAGGTCCACATGTTCGGGGGAGATGACCCTGCCCGTGAACGGCCCCATCTCAGTGCCAGCCTTGATCCAAGTCTTGGAGAAGATGCCGAGCCCTTCCCCGGGGATGGAGCTCTGTGCTATGATCACTTCCGACGGCAGCACCAGGCTGGAGAGCTTCTGCACCTCTGCGAGGGGGGAGACCAGCTCAGAAAGGGACAGGGGTGGGGGAGAGGAGGGAGATCGGGGACGGCGGGGACCCCGCCCAACCCCGGCCCCAGCCCAGACCCCGGGGCCGAGCCTTTTAAACGCCCAACCGGGCTCCCACAAAGCGGTACAAGGTTTCCCCCGGGGCATTGAGGAGGTACCTGGGAAAAGCATCCCGGGCTGGGCGAGGGAGCGGGGCTGGGAAAGGAGGTTAAATGGTGTCTATTTCGGCCCATCCAGCAATTTGTCATGCTGTTAAAGTGATCTGCATTCATTAAACTCAACTAGAAAGAAATTGCTAATTCTAAATTCATTAGTCCTTTAGGAATGCTGTAGCGGTACATTGTGCCTGAATGGCGCGAGGGCTTGTTTAAAAGGGCCCAGGAATTCCTCTTACAAAATGGGGAGATGAGATGGTTGACATATCGTGAATGGAAATGGAATTAGCCTTCATGGTAAATTAAGAGAGGAACAGAAATCCGAGAGGGGGAAAAGGGAGCTGGGACGCCCCGGCGATGCCGGGGCGAGAGAAAAGATATTGTCCCGGGCGGCTGAATGCGGGACGGCCCCGGCCCCCCCAGCCCGCGGTTTAAGTGGGAACTTTCTCAGGTCAAGCCCAAGTTAACCAAATGAATTTAAAGCCCTTTTTCCCCAGTCCCACGCCTGGCGAGAGCGGGGCGCCGGCACCGCATCCCACCGCCGGACTCCGGGAGCCGGCCCGGGGCCGATGGGGGAAACCGGGGGGATCGGGGAGGGTCCGGGGGGGTCACTCACCTCCGGAGAAGGACTGAGCCAGGACTTCGGCCGTGAAGGCTGTCTTGGGGCTGCTCTTCTCCTCGAAGAGCTGCTCGCCCAGGACGTTTCTCCAGCGGCCGTAGAGGAAGCTGTGCAGGATGTCGGAGGTGATCACCTCGGCCAGCGAGAGCCCCTGCGGCTTCAGCCCGGGCTTGAGGACCAGGGCCTCGGCGGGCAGCACCGAGCCCATCATGGGGGCGAGGCGGCGGGGCCGAGCGCGACGGGGCCGGGCGCGGCGGGCGGCGGGCGGCGGGCTGGGCTCCGTTCGGCTCGGCGGCTCCCGCCCGGCTATATATGAGCTTCATTGACCCTCCTAATTGGTTATTAATGACCTCCCTGACGTTGGCGGAGAGACTGGGGCTGCCGGAGCGAGGCGAGCCGTCGGAGCCCCCCCCTCCCATCTCCTCCTTCCCTCCCCTCCCGGGGGTGGGGTGGCTGGAGGGAGGGAGGGACACGGCGAGCACACACACACAAACACACACACAGGATACACACACACACACACATACACACACACCGATACACACACACGCACCGGCTCGGGCCCCCGCACCTCCCGGCCCGGGCAAACCCAAACCCGGGCACCTGCCCCGGGCACGGCAGAACAGCAGCGAAACGGGCAGAAATGTCCCCGCCGGTGTCCCACGGATGGGGCGCACCCTCGGGCACGGTCCCMCTCCCCACCTGGCCCCGCACTCGTTTTGGGACTAAAACGCTGCGCTTTGGGGCCATTGAGCACCACAACGAAATCGGCGGCCCCGAGCCCGACAGCTCCCGGTGCTCTGCGGGGTTCGGCCCTCGCAGCTCCGGGGGAACGGGCTGAGGCTCCCGCAGCTGGRCCCGACCGTGCTCGGCTCCCCGCTGCCCCCGCACCCCCGGCTRTCCCGGCCGGGACCGGCAGKACCGYGAGGCTCCGGCGCTGCTCCCCCGAATGCCGGGAGAGGCTCCCCGAGCACGGGGAGGGTGGGACGCGCTCCCGGGGCTGATCCCCGCTTGACCCCAAGGCCGGCCTCACCCGGCTGCCGTCACCAGCCCGGCCGGTCCCCGATCCCACATCCCCGCAGGAATTGTGCCCCGGTGTGGATTGGGAACAGCTCGTGGGTCCCTGGTCTCCCTGCAATCGCAGCCATGCCCTGCCGTGCTCCCCCCAGGGCCGGACCCGCACCCGGGGAGGCTGCGGCATCTCCGGGGCTCTGCCGCCGCATCTCCCCCGTCCCCGCWCCCGAAGGCATTCCCCGGCCAGCCACGGCGCCCATCCCCGCCCTGCCGAGCCCGGCAGCTCCGCAGCCGCCTCCGCTCCCCAGCAAGGCGGCATCAGAGCGGTGCCCCCAAACCCAGCGCTCCCCTCGGGGCCCGGGCTTTGCCGGCTCAGCAAAGGGTTAATCTTTCCCGGATTTAAACCTAGTCCTGCTGTGTCGGAGCTTAGAGCCCTCTCCTTAGCCTTGTTCTTTTGATTTTCATGGGGACGAGGGGCTGTAAAGGGCTGCGGGAAGAAGGCTGGGCCCCCAAGATCCTCGGGCGCTCAAAGGTTCCCGCAGCCCGGAGTCCCGGGAAGCCCCGCCGGGTCTCACCGTGCCCGGAGCAGCAGCCGAGCCCAGCCCAAACCCCCAGCCTCTCCCCTGGGTGGGTGTCTCATAGGGTGAAGCTGWGGAGTGTCTTCTGGCCTGGGTGAAATGATGCTAGAACCCACGCGCAATTAATTATTTCTATAATTCCAATCAAGAAGCAACGCAGATGTCAGGAACGCACCCAAACCTGCGCTTACTTTCGGGGCTTCGCCCGGCGAGCGGCAGCGCTGTCCRGGAAAGGGGATGTTAACAACCTGCCAGGGATTGGTTTAATAAGCGTAAAAAAGAAGTTTATTTTGTTTTTCTGGACTTTGGCTAGAGGAGCCGTCAGAATATTTCAGCCTTGCTAAACATAATGCATCAGGTGGAAAGGTTCCCAACACCGYCTCCCTCCAGCCGCCGAGGCAAGCCAGTCATCGGATTGCTTTTTTTATTTTTTTTTCCCCCGTTTCCCCAGGAAAACCCTTCAACCTTCAAGTTATCCCGGGACAAAAAAATAATAGATGCTCTTGAACCCCCTGCGGCTCCGGTGCGGGCTGCGCTGAACCCCGCTCCCGGCTGCGGGGGCTCGGCGGTGCGGGGGGGTAGTGGTAAAAAAAAGTGGAAAGAAAAATTCTTCCATTTTCTGCGTGGTTTTAAATATCCCCAGCTGTTTCCCAAAGCTTCTTCCCGGTCCTAGGAAGGTGCTTTGCTGTGTGTTCCCCCCCTTACCCCCTACTCATTTCTCTTTTTTAATATCGCAGCTATCCCTCCTTTTTAACATTTAAGAGGAAACAAGTTTAATATTCATGGCTGTTAATAGAGAAGGGCCATTATCGCCGCCCCATTGTTCTGAGCCCCGCACAATGCTGCTTGTATTTTCATGTGTATATTCCCAAAGTTCCTTCTGAGCGTTTAGTGAGCACTTTAATATTCATGGGTGTTAATAGAGAAGCCCTCAGTATATTGGCATATTGTTGGGAGGTGTACATATTGGTCTGACTCTGAATAGCCACAGTCCTCTTTTCTTTTGCTCTGTTTTGCAGGGTTGATGGGCCAGGAGTAAATGGGCATTTTTCCCCCCCGTCTCCCCCTTACAGAGAGAACATCTTTATTCCAGTCCCAGACTTTCTGGTTTCCCATTCAGGACCCTCAGAAATAATGTCAGGCAGAAGAAAAGTGGAGCAAATCAATCTTTCATGGTCTTTTTGAGACCAATTTGACATCCATGGACTCTTCTTTTCTTTCACAGCCTACAAGGGGATGGTCAGGATCTGGACAAGGTTGGGGTCTGATGAGGGGAGACATGGGATCATAATGCAGCAAAGAGAGAAAAGAAAAGCAAAACAAGAAAAGATTGCAGGGATGGGGTGATGGAGGAAAAATGAGGGTGAATGACAGTGCAAGAAAGGAGATTAGAGCCCAGCAGCTGCTTTTTGGGGGGCGGGGGGGAGGGGGGAGCTCTCTCCCCTCTTCCAGCCCTTCGCATGAATAGGATTTGAACAGAGCGGAGATTGATTTATAGTTATTGCAGTTGAACATTTATTGCTCTTAAAGAGTGGCGGGGAGAAAAGAGAGAAAAGGGGTTTGAAAAGCTCCTTTCTGTATTAAAGAGGTATCAAATGAAGACTGCTGAGATAATATACAGTGGCCAATGGGAATTTGATTTGCTTTAAAATTTAACTCTTGTGGGGCCGCCGGCGATGGAGCCGGGATGAGGGGATGGAGCCGCCGCTGCCCCGGGCCGGTGCAGCCGCGATTCTTCCCTCAAACCCCGCATTCACCGCCGGCTTCGCTGCAAAGATCTGCGGCGGCTCCTGTGCGGCGGGGAAGGGCTGCAGCGCGGAAGGAGGATTAGTGCTTCGTTTGTACAATTTTGTATTATTTTTATTTTTTTTTTTCAGCAGAGCGTAGAATGCAGGAGGGATGCAGAGCTACGAAAATAACCGGCGAAGGGAAGAGCTCTTTTCGAAGCTGAGTTTTTCTTGCCCTAAAACCGGAGGTTTCTCCTCTCCGGCAGCAGAAACGCGATCGCAGCCGAGTCCCCTCGGGCGCAGAAAGGAGCCCATTGTTCAATGGGGAGAAATACATTTTTAGCGGTGATTGAAAGCTCCCCTCTCGTTTGAACTTTAGAAGAAAGTCCCTGGCAGGGAAGAGCATCCCCCTCCCTCTGCCACAACATCTGTTTGGAGCAATCCAGGCTCTAGGGCAGAGCCGGGCTCTGCCCCCTCCCAAAGTCATTAAAAAGATATTAGTTGAGCTGAGAAAAGTCCAGCGCAGCCCCCGATCCGGGATGGGGGGGGGGCTGGTATGTGTCATTAAAAACGATTTTGGATTTGCCAGCGCTAATACGAGGCGAAGGGAGCGCGGGGTCTGAGGTCAAACGTCCCCTGGCCCCGCCGCGCCCTGCCCGCTGCCCGCTGCCCGGTGCCCGCTGCCCCGGTGCCCGCTGCCCCGGTGCCCGTTTCCCGGTGCCCGTTTCCCGGTGCCCGTTTCCCGGTGCTCGTTTCCCGGTGCCCGCTGCCGGCGCAGGGCGGCCCGGCCGAGCCCGTCACCTGCTCCGAGCGCCGGGAAAGGACACGGCGGAGAGCCGGGCTGCGAGCCGAGGCGATCAGCTGCTGCGGCCGCAACCCCTGCGCCTCCACGGGCTGCAAATGCCCCGGGAGCCGGAGGGAAAGGGGGGCAGGAGGGATCATCGCGCCCCTGCGGGAGCCGGGGGAGCCGGGGCAGGAGGGATCATCGCACCCCTGCGGCTGCCGCAGGAGCCAGGCGCCTCCGAAGTTGCTAAATGTGTCATTTATTAAAGCATTCAGGGGGCTTTTCTTTGGCGTTTGCTTGCAAACTCACAAAGGCCGAGCTGCTGTTTGGGGGTCTTTTCTGATGGAAAAAGGGCTCGGAGACCCCCGGCACAAAAGAAATCCTGGCAGTGCTTTCAATGGCCGGGACTCAATGAGGGGGACCCTGCGCGGAGCGGGCGGGGGCGAGGGGCCGCCCGGTGCTGCCTGAAAGGCAGGCCTGAATGTAATGGGGAGATCTGCGTTTATTTGTTGGGATCACATTTAATTAGCTTAGTACAACCCTTGAAAGACAAAGGGACCTCAATCTGGATCCAATCTGAAGCTCGTTTGGAGAGCGAGGGCTCCTGGAAAAGTCAAAAGAGAGAAAGGAGAAAGAAAAGGGAGGCTGGGAGAGAAAGGGGCTGGGGGCCCAGCCAGGTGACTGGCACGCGTGAAACAAGGGGGCCTTTTGGGCACAAGGCAGGGCTCAAAAGGGAGGGAGGAAAATAGCCTCTTCCTCAGGTTTTACCTACTTAAACCCCCTGAAGGGGCTGGAGCTGAAAAGCCTCAATGGGGGCTAAGGAGGCTGCAAAGCAAACAGCAGCGCTGGAGAGGGGCTCCGGCCCTGCCGCCGCAGCAGTTGGTGACACTCGGTTATGGGAATGTGCCCAAATGTTACCTGCGCCCGGGAACGCTCCCACCAGCGGAGCGGGAGTGCAGGAGGACAAGGCGAGGACAAGGCGATGCCCAGGGTGAGCCTGGGCTGAGGGGGCCGGCGGATCCTCGGCATGTTCCCTCTGTAGGGTGGGACCTCCCACCCGCCGAGCGCAGCACCCCCGCATCACCTGGGGAGCTTCATCCCGCCCCGAGGGGACACCGAGGAGGGGTCCCCGTGGGTCCCCATCCTGCTTCGGAGCAGCTCCTGGCGTTCCCCATCCCAGGGCCAGCACAGCGCTAATGCAGGTGCGCGGTGAAGAGGACGCGCTGCCACCTCCCCAGGGGCAAAAAGAGAGCGACCGTCCCCAAGGTGCCTCATCCATGGATGGAGCTGAATGGCCCCTTGTTTCCCTGCAAACCGCTCGCTACCACCCTGTCCCTGCTGCCCTCCGAGGGGCTGGAGCAGTGGGGAGGGATCGGGTGCCCCTCGGCGGTGCCAGCGGCTCCGGGCACGGAGCGTTTGGCGCGGGGAAAAAGCTCCGGCACAGGGCACGGCAGCCSCTGGAGCCCGGGCTGATCGCGCTGCTCGGGGAAGGAGCTTTAGGGCATTATTTGCCTCCATTTCACTCTGCGGGAGGCCGCGGAGCCGAGCGGAGATGCTGAGTGCTCTCCCCRGCGCTCTCGCTCGCTTCCTTGCCTTTCTTTCCCCCCTTCCTTTCTTTTAAGTGTTATTTCCAGGATTGTTTCGGCGAGAGAGTCACGGCACGCAAGAGCAAGAGCAAGAAGATCACATTCCCAGCTGCGTCCGAGCTCAAGCGGCCGCGAAAGGGAACACGTTTGTGGCGAATCGCGGTGGCGACTCCTCGGCCACCACCGCGGCTCGGCAGCGGCGCCGGTGGCACGGGCTGGCCGAGGGACGGAGCGGGGATGCGGACTGCAGAGACAGGAAAATCTCTGCGCCTTTTCCTCCCTCCTGGCAGTGATCTGYGGATGGGACAGTGACATCCCACCGGTCTCTCCCGCATCCCACCGGTGTCTGTCCCACATCCCATCCCTCCTGCAGCATCAGCTCCAATCCAGCTGCGGGCTGTGACCCAGAGCGGGCACTGCGCTGAGCCATCAGCCGGGGAGGTGCCCGCGGGGACAGTGTGACAGTGTGGGGCTGTGCGTGAGCCCCTCTGCTCCCCCTGCCCACAGCCGGGGCCTCGCCGGCCGAGCCTCTCCAGCAGCGGCCGAACCCACGGGATGGCTGCCCCGGGGAGTTGCAGGAGCCGGCGGCGGGACAGAGCAGCTGAGGCTGGCAGGAGCAGGATCTCAGCTCCAGCCACAGCTGCCCTGCTCCAGGGCCGGGGCCGCGGGCACGGCACAACAGGGATGGGTGACAGGGACGGGGCTGCCCGGCCGGCGGGTGACCCCTCCGGCAGCTCCTGCCCTTCACCTGCTCAATTTCCCCCAGAACAAACAGAGCAGCAGCTCCGGCCTCCCCGAGCAAGGACTGCACAGCAGCAAAGTTTAATATTCCCTGGCGAATGGTCCGGACAAGGAGGCCGCGCTGAGTGACGGCTCCCACAAAGGGCAGGGAGCGCCTAATCCCCGGCACCGCGGCACCTGCACCCCGGCCCGGCCCGGATTAGAGGGCAGCGAGCCGGGCTCTGCAAAGATCAGAGGCTTCATTAGAGCGGCCTTGAAATAGGATTTCCTCAAGTGATAAGGGGCASGGTAGGAAGATAATCTGGGGGGCTGTTGGTACCTGCCCCCACATCACCCCCAGAGATGCTCTTTGGGTCACCTGCCTTGTCCGTGGTGCCCCAGACCTGGAGGGAAGTGGCAGGGCAGATCTGGCACCCTCTGTCCCAAATCCTTCATCCCAAGGATGGCTGGTTCCCCTCTGCCACCTTCCTGCATCCCCAGCACTGCTGAGGAGCTGCCCAGACACGGGTGGGGCTCGCTGCCCTCCCACTGCCCTTGGCTCCAGGGCCACTCTGTCCTCCTGCCAGCAGAGCTGTGGCTCCTCCAGCTCATCTTCACATCACATAACACCGATTTCTGCTCATTTCCACCATTAAAATTCTGGAAAGTTTCTTTTGTGTCTTTTCCAGCCTTATGAGAGCAGAGGGATGCTGCCTGCCATGGGCACCCTGCACTGCTGCTCCCCGCAGCAAATCCAGTGAAAAAACCTCCAAACCAGGCAAATGAAGGATGAACAGCTCCCTYCATGGAGTAAACACCCACGTGCTGTGTGACAGGATACACTGACACTGCAAGATTCCAATTCCTCACCCTGCAAACACCAATAACCTTGAAAATCCCCCTGAGAGTGGGAGGAACCAGGTGGGAGAAGCAGCAGCGCAGGTGGGACCTTGTGAACATCCACATCCTGTTGGAAAGCTCCATGTTAAACACCAGGAACTCTCACTCTGACCATGCTGCCCATTACTGTAAATACAGCATTCCTTTAATGCAATTAAATATTAAATACTTGGAGAAGGGGGGAAAAAGGTCCCACATCTTGTCTCTTTCAACAGTAATTTCAGTCTAACTCACAATGGCTATAATGTAGTTTGTTCTCAAATCATGCAAAATTAAAGTATTTTAGTCTATCTCAAAGTCTCCCACTCCTAAAAGTGCTGTTCCTCTTCAGGCTCACCAAATTCAGAGCACAGGAGAGCATCAGGGTCATCCTGGACTCAGTGAGATGCTTCAGTGACAGGGTTTTTAGGGCTGCTGCTCAGAAAGGGTTTGCAGAAAGATCACAGTTTATGTCTGCTCAGGATTCAGGCTCTGCCTGCAGAGTGGGGTGGGTGCTGCCAGCTTGGGGGGTCCTGTGGGACATGGTCCAGACAAAAGCTGTGCTGCTGGGCAGAAGTGGGATGGATTCATTCTGGGGCAGCAGAGCCATCGTGTGCCTGAGCCAAGGGCTCTGGAGAGGGWTTGAGGATTTTTGTCAAAGGTAGGAAAAAACAGGGGCTGGGCACCTCCTGCCAGGGCCATTGACTCCAGTCCTGCTCTTCCCAAACGTCACAATCTGGAGGCTGAGCCTTCCCCAAGCTGAACTGATGGGATCACCMCCCTGCCCCTCAGGATTCTGTCCTGGCCCCGTGCTGGGCTCTGGCTCCCTGTGAGGAGGAAAAGGCTGCACCATCACCATTCATGGACCCCAAAGTCCCAAATGTGTCCCACTTGTCCTGCCCAGCCCTCAGGGACCGCTCCTGCTCCAGTTCCTGCCAAGGTGATGGACAAACCCTCCCTGCCCCAAAACCCATTGCAGCCAGGGTTTAATCCACATTACCTGGGGTTGAATTTGCCCAGAGCTGAGCAGGAGATTTGGTTCCTCTCCTGGACACCAAGACTTGGCTTTGAAGGCYCCACAGCAGCTTCTGGGCTGCACCACACACCTGAGCCAGGACATGAGGAGCTGCCTGCAGACCCAGAGTGCAAGGTGAGGGGGTGTCCAGCCCTGGGTGGGAGTGACCATCAGAGCAGCCCCAGAGCACCCTGCATGGACACAGACCAGGAAAGCAGCAGGGCTGGAGGAGGCCTTGGAGGAACCCAGGGGCCACCAGCTCCCCATGAAGTGCTGAGGCATCTCTGCCTCAAACCCTGCCCCTCTCCAGCTCATCATGGACTCACAACAATTCAACATCCGTGGCCTCCCTGCCCAGAGCAGGCAGCAATAATGGAAAACAAATCGGTGAACTTGGGAACGTTTCAAGCACTTCATCCTTCCAGGACACCAGACTGCTGATGAAACCCCAGCTTTGCAGGCACCATCTTAATGACAGGCCAAATTTCAAAGGCTTGCAAACTATTTCTTGTGCTGCTGCCCCACCCCCTCAATAAAAGGTTGCATCAGAAAGAGATATTTCCATAATTTATAGTAGGGGCATTTCACTGGGGAGACTCACTCATCTGTACTTACAGATACATTTAAGAAAATGCATCCTCCCACAATCCTGCGCCATTTACGACTATTGGCACAATCTGTAATCCTCAGTCTTCAATTAAGGGACACCTTAGGGTTCATTATCACACAATTGCTCCCTGTGAACCATGCCAAATGCTGTTTTGGCACAGAGCTTGGAAGATGAATTAGAAGGAAGTCTTCTCGGTAATGCCCGCTCCCAATTCCCATCAGCAGCCTTTATGCCCTCCTCRAGCCATTTTTTCCCCCCTCTCCCCTCTTTCCAAGTGGCTTTTACTATCCCATCTTTCAATGTCTCTCTTGATTCTCTGGAGGTATATTTAGAGATGCTACATCTCCTTTTCTTCCGGCTCTCAATGTGCCTCCCGCTCCCGGCTTTGCAGATGGGATCTTCTTTCCTCCCTTCCCCCGTCACAAACCCCCACGGCTGCCTGGGAGCAGGGGATGGAGCTGCCTTGGGCTGGAGGAGCTCAAAACTCACATTTTATGAGAAAGGGATCTCTGAAGGAGCTACAGTTGTTGCCAGATTTGGCCTGGGCACAACTGATGCCCTCAACACATCTGATAATGGCTGGAGCCACGTCCCTCCCATCCCTCTCCTCAGTGCTGCTCCAGCAACCCCCGTGCAGGGACGGATCCTGATGGATTCAGCCACAAAGRTGGGGAAAAGCAACAAGTCCAGAGCCTTAAAACCAGGGGCTGCCAACTCCTCAGCAGTAAAACCTTACAGGGCTGCAGAGGAAACCTCCTGCTGTTAACACAGACCCTTCTGGCCCAAACGGGGACAATCAAGAAACTTCCACGGGAATCCTTGGTGTCACAGCACCAGGAGGATGTGACAGGGACAGAGTTTCTCCAGAACAGGCAGCCCGGGGGGGATGTAACAGTGGACAGAGTTTTCTCCACAATTAAAAGCTGATCCTGCCGCTCAGTTGACCACCCCAAACTCAGCAACAGCACCAGGGGATGTAAACAGTGAGAGTTTTTCCTGTCTCCACAATAAAGCTGATCCTGCCCTCAGTGACCACCCCAAACTCCCCGGGACGCAGCGCGAGGAGCCGGGGACAACGGAGTCCAACAGACAGGAGATACTTGGCCCACAAGACACCTTGTGGAAATTTTATTATATAGAGTGTAAAATGCAACTGTCAGTCAAATAAAAAGAACACTTTTTTTTTTTTAACACCATGCTCAACATTATCCAATCGCAGTTCTTTATAGTTAGACATTTCAAGCATAAGGAAAAATAAGGAAAGAACCCAAGAACAGTAAATTCAGTACATTTAAAAACGGAATGTCCCGCAGGGCAATTAAAAATGCAAGAAAAAATAGCTTCAATTCCGTTTTTCCTTTAAAAATACACTGTTATCTGTACAAGAAACACTACAGTAAACATCAGAAATCATATTATCCCTTTTATTAAATCAAAATTATTTAGCGCATACTGTGGTTAATACTAGATTCATTTATTTCTCTAGGTAATTTGACAAATATTAGATAAGAAAATATTTAAAAGAAACGGAAAAGCAGAAAACACCTTGGAATTAAAAAATAGTTACTACCTTTTATACTGTTTTATGTTCCACAGTGTTTGTTAAAGGTACTAATAGCAGATTCATTTTAATATTAAAAATAACAGTATTTATATTTCTGAGAGCATAGAAGAAGTTTTTTTTCTTTTCTTTTTTTTTGTTTTTCTTTTTTTTAACAAGCTTGGAGGTCTTAGATACATAAATGCAACTAGCAATGGAGACATGAAAACATGTATTGCTAAAAAAATTAACACGTTTTTATATTACCCCTTTAGACTCTAGAAATTATACAAACCCTACAAAATGCCCCCCACAACTTGCAAACAGTAACTGTTTCAAATACAGAAATCATATCATTAATTACAATACATATCATAGTTCAGTTTTTTAAAAATGCAATAAAATCAAAGACAGCCAAGATACAAGAAATTAGAAGTAAAACATTTAATGAATTTACATATTTAAGAATATTTAAATACTGTTTAAATTTTTTTTTTCTTTTTAAGATTTGTTACATACCACCTAAGACTTCCAAGCCACTCTTTCTGTTCCAACAGAAAAGATCGAAAATTAAAAGGAAAAAAAAAACCACACAAAAAACCCACATGTTGAAATGTCACAGCTCTGGGGTGCGTTTTGGTGCCTGCAAATTCTCTGGCTTCTCTCCAAAAAGAATCCCGGAGGTTTTTTTTTTAATATAAATTTGGAAACAAAATTACCGGCATGTCCATACGTTTAGTACATTACTAATTGTTCCTGATTCTTAGAAAAGTTCAGTATAGATTATCCTACAGCTAGTGTTTCACAAACAGAAAAGTCTTCATCAAAATGTTGCAAATCTAGAAACCTCTGTTACAAAAAGGTTTTCTTCCACAACGATTCCAAGGAAAAAAAATTGCCACGAGGACCTTGTTCTACTGCTCCTGGAAAGAAAAGAGAGAGGAGAGAAAAGGAAAAGTTACTGAGCAGCAGGAAATTATCCAAGCTGCCGAGCCCTCCTTCCCCAGCACAGGTCTGTCCCCGCTGCAGCTGAGCGGGAAACAGAGCTCAAAGGATGCTCTGAGCTGCCACCAGAGCCCTCTGCCCTAACGCTGTCCCAGAGCTCTGCTGCCCTCACCAAACAAGATCCCTCTCTCTAGCAGGGCAGGCTCGGGGAGGAATGAAGAGAAGCCCTTTCATCATCACCGTGTCCAGGCCAGCCCTGGCCAGCGCCTGCGGCGAGCGCCGGCTCCACCTCGCCGGTGTGAGCGGGGAGAGCAGGGGAGAGCAGGGGAGAGCAGCTGCTGGGGCTGGCATCCACTGCAGCCTGTGCTCCCGGGAGCCAGAACTAAATGTGGAGCCGTGGGGACAAGTGTCAGACCACAGCAAGGTGCCCCTGTGCTTTGCACAAACTTTTTGCCACTTTGTTTGCTCCATCAGGCACCGAGTGTGATCAGGATAAATCTCACACAATTCTCAGTGCACTGAGTGACAGCTGAGGGGAGATTTCACTCAAAAGCAGGTTAATACAAATTATTTCTCAACGGTTTTGGTCTCTTTTGGGACAGGGAGATGGTGAGCACACAGCTCCTGTCCCAGCACGAGAAAGGGCAGTGCCTGCACTCCCAGTTCAGTGCTGTGCTGCCTCACCAGCCTGGCTTCATCATTCCTTTTACTTTAATTCCCCAAAGTCAAACTGCCTGGGGACTATAAGGAAAGACTCCCAGGAGAAACAAATAACCTCCCAGTCCTCTCCCAAAACACCCCTCACCCACCCTGTACAGGAAAATAAGACTTTGATGTTGAGGCAACGCTTCTGTGATCACTTCCTCAGCCACAAAACATCTCTGCTTCACCATGTGAGCCTGAAGGAGAGTCCCTACACTAAAGCAAAGCCAATATATCCAATTGCCCAAGAGATGGAGCAGAGGGGTTTGGGGAAGGTGAATACAGACCTGGCTGTGGGCCTGAGCCTGCCCTAGTGTCTGCCCATAGTAGGCAGCCTGCTGTCGGTAATACTCTGCCCAAGCCATCGTGTAGTCTGGCTGGGAACTTGCCTGAGAAGCAGCACTGGCAGCATGACCTGCAGAGAAAGAAGAAAAAAGAAAGAGATAAGCAATTCCAGAAGTCCAAGCGCAGGCTTAGGATCTCCTTTTGCCAAGCTTAATGAAGAGCCAGCCCCGTTCCAGCGGCTGCAGACACCTGACAGAGCGACACCGGCTCCGCTGCGTGGGATGGCAGGATGGGCTCCAAGCTGACTGTGAGGGACAAGCCAAGAGCAGGCAGAAAGCACCCAGAGTGTCCCTGCAGCTGCAGGGACAGCCTGACAGCTTGCACACCCCTCATCCTCAAAGGTGCAAAGCCTCCAGCAGCTCCATGTCAAAGCAAGTCCAGAGGTCGGGATCATGCACTCTAACACGGCGCAGAGAGCCAGGCCTGTGACCTTCCACGAGCTCTCCTACCCTCTCACAASCCAGCTCCAGCTCCCTGGGTTTTGCCAGCAGCAGTTCCTGCGTGCTCTGTGTTTCCCCAGGCAGGCTGGCTGCAAGCAGGGGCACGAGGGGCTCAGTGGGAGCTGCTCTCCCGAGACGCGACAGCACAACCGAGAGCTTTCCTACATGCACCATCACCAACAGGGCAGGGCCAGGGGGCATCTGCAAAGGACTGGAAGCTAAAAACGGCAGGGATGGAGATGCAAGTCATCAGATTAGAGTTAACTCCTTGTGACAAGAGCTGATTCATCTCCAGGAAGCCTGTTTCACTCACTCTGTTTTTTGAAATACTCCTCCCATGCTTTGCTGTAATCGGGATGGCTGTTCTGCTGCTGGCTCTGTTGGCCTGTGCAAAGATGACAACAAGGGGCACYTCAGTATGGAACAGGTGACAGTTTCCAGCCAGTGACATCTACCTCTCCACTAGACAGGCCCTGGGTCTACCCCAGCTGCCCAGACTTGACACTTCAGCTTCCACTTTTCTACAGTGTTGGGCATCTTCAGTTCAGGGGAAGCTGAAGAAAAGCTCAAGTTCCTGACCTCAGTTCATCTGCTGKAGGGCATGAAGCCAAATGTCACCCTGCTGGGACCTGCTCAAGCCAGAGCTCGTGGCTGGGAGCTGCCCAGTCTGCAATCAGCCACCCTGGGCTCCCAGTCTGCTTGCACTCAATGCAGGAGAGCTGAGACACCTGACACGGCTGAGATCTGTCACCTCCACAGAGCTGCCAAGGGAACAACCATGTTTTGAGTCACCTCACTTATTTCTCAGGGGCTGCATCCTTCACCCCTGCTCTTCTCAGTGGAGCAGAGCTGAGGGACCCCTGTGAGCAATGCRCCTCCATACACCCTGCACACACATGAACCTCCACAACGTGACCTGCACAACTCCGGGGCAGCCACGCAGCTCCCGACTCCTCAAGGTGCCACAAGCCCTGCCCAGGGCACAGCCAGCTCCACTGCCCAGGGGGCACAGCCAGCTCCACTGCCCAGGGGGCACAGCCAGCTCCACTGGCCATGGCCAGCTCCACTGCCCAGGGGGCACAGCCCAGGCATCACTGAAGAGTCAGCCACGACATCCCAAACAGCCGCAGCTGGCTCATGGTGTCATCACCAGGCTCCCACAGTGCTCCAAGGGAAGCAGTGCCAGTGTCTCCTCACAGATCCCAGARCTTGGGCTCCACCCAGCACAAACTCCCCATCTTTGAAGCACTAAGGAACCTTCAACCTAGCATATCCAAGTGCCACAGCAGGGAGAGCCCCCCAAGTGCCAGCTGGGAGAAAGGAAGGATTCCCTGGATGCCAGCAGGAGCACAGAGCCCTCAGTGACACACAGGGCACACTAGCAGCAAACACAGCACTAGGAGCTGCAGAGAGGCACAGCAGGAGTGGGGAGCACGAGCACTGGGGACAAGGAGAGAGCAAGGACAGAGGACACGGGTGGAGCAGAGCTCTTCCRATCCCATCCCAGCTCCGTGCGCAGCCCAGCTCCGACGCCAGCCCGAGGGGGGCTTTGAAGTGGGGGGAAGGGGGAAATAAAACACTGCAAGTGTGAAGTGGGTGGAGGGAACAGGGCAGCAGTGTCCTGTCCAGGGGCATAAAAGCGGGTTAAAAGACTTGACCAACGCTACAAGTCAGGACCTTTTCTGGCAGAGGTCAAGGCTGCCTCAACTGTCCACCTGCTAATGCCAACAAAGGACCTCCTTCAATGCCTTTTCTTCTCGGAGAATTACAGTCCACAGCAGGCTGAAAGGACACGCAGCTAAATGCATTTCACAGCAAAATGTTTCCCCAGCCAGTTAATTTATTTAAGATGGGGGGAAGTAATTAAAATCTAAATACATGTGTAMGGGGTGGGGGTCTGCCCCTCCTCCCACAAGGAGGGCACTCGAGGCTGTCCCCAGGACGCCGGCGCTGTGACAGGGCTGACAGAGCTGTGACACAGGCTGCACTCGGGGCCAGGCACCCTGCACAAGGCTGTTTTCACATTAAAAAGTGCAAAAGCAGGTATTTACCTATTTTTACAACAATCCTCCTATGCCTTGGTGAGCTGCACCTGGGCACCACTGCAGCAGAGTGGTGAGGGTTCTTAAAGCATTAATGTGCGTCCTCTCTCCTCACTCAGCCTGCCTTCAGTGTGCCTGGCTACAAACAGGAACAGGGAGCATCCTGAGCACACATGGAACTAGAGAGCCAACATCTTCCATCAGGTTCAATTGCAGAAATAAAACACCTGCCTCCAAAAGGCAGCAGTGTGGGACTATACCCACAGGGGGAAGGACAATGGCAAGGCAGGAAGCTCCAGGGGTTTTGGGAGCCACCTGAACCTGACAGTGCAAACCTGCACTGGAATATGAGCTGCATTATTGATCATCATGGGGCTCAAGGGGGCTGTGCTTCCTACAGCAGGCTCCAAAGCCAGGAGGGGTGAGCCTYAGATGATGATCTGCTGCAGGAAAGYAGATTCTTCTCTCCCCAGCYACTGGTGGGCAGCATGAGGGGATGTTTCAGGAAGGTGAGGAAGAAATTAAGTTACCAAGGTGAGTTTCTAAAGGCATCTTGCAAGGCAAAGAGCAATGCAGTTTTGTAAGCACTTATTCCAAGGCTCTATGGAAGATAAAAGTTAAATATTTTTGTGGAGCTTTCCCWGCTGCACTGACTGCTCTGCTTCCCAAAGCTCAGGGAAGTTCAGAGCCCTTGGGGGTGGCAAAGCAAAGGAGCAGAGTAACAATTTTTCCTGTAAAACAAGTTAGTGAGAAAATACTCTTCTTCAGTACCATACTATTCCACTCCTGTACAGAAGAAAAGTCCACTGAAGGCCACCACTGCATTTTAATGTGCTGAAACCAGAACAACTGCTGACCTRCTCCAAGACCCTAGAGCTCAAAGGGAAAGTCATCATTTCTGGCTATAACTGCTAAGAGGGAGGARTCATCCAGAGTTTAACACACACTTCCCATGCAGGGTTCCCATGTGCCACCCCAGCACACATTTCAGAAGTGCAGCAASTTAAAAAAGCAGCACTGAGATTTTCAGATTTCACATATTCACAATGTCATAAACACTCAAAGGTGYTCAGTGTTACAGGGAATCACAAGTGCAATTGCAGCCATTGTCCCTGCAATGATTCCTCTACCTCAGARGCTGCAAAGGGCAGGAATTTATACCAAAATTCAAAATCTGCTTCATTGCTAAKTCAGCCTTAGCAGTGAAAAGGATCTGCCATTAAACCCCTTTAAAATTAACCCTCCACACACCTTTTGGTGCTRAGCTTTAGTATAATGAGACCAGACAATTAAAAACTTTGTATTTCTTAAAATATTGAGACTGCAAAGGTCCTCTGGACATTACCACCATCACATGAGCTTTGAGATTACCAAGCAGACATGAATCTGCTCTGTTCAGGGCAAACCATTCCTCAGCTGTTGGAGACACAGGATGATGCAGCTACAGCATCACCATCAGCATTTACTACTTGAATTATTCTGAAAATGGGACTCCCCATTCCAAACTGCTCAATTTTGACTCTGAACAGAGTTTCAGGAATAAATGACCAGTACAGGAGCCCTCCCTAACCTTCCTTCCATTTCCTGCATCCCTCTCCCCTGTTGTTCCATCAGTCTGGAATTTGAACAGTGAGAAAAGCTTGTAAGAAATAATTAAATAAAAAAATGAGCAAGAAATTATAAGGTCAAGAACAAAGAGATGGGAGGGCTCAGCACCTGTTAGGGGGAAGTGTGGTTAGCAAGTGCTTGCCTGGAGAATCCTGGGGGAAGAGAGCCACAGGCAGGCATGTTTTTGTAAAGAGAGGAACAYACAGTGAGGACCAAGTTTCTACCCAAAGAGCAGAAAGAGGCAATAAGCACTTAAGCACACAAAAAGCAGAAGTTTTCCATGTCCTTCAGCTTGTTCTGAGTTCAACCACCACCATGTGCCTCCACACACCTCTTCTGGTCAGGAAACAGTTCTGCTGTTTTCCCAKATGTGGTCTCATGGGTGAACCTGCCTTTTYCAGAGACTGCAGAGGGAACACCAACCCTTCTCCAGGTCCTGCTACTTACCTGGGACTTGCTGTCCAGGCTGCTGCCACGTCTGGTAGGTGCTGCCCCAGCCCTGTGTCATGAACGCCTGAGGACCACTGCAGAGGACAAAAAGCCATGCTCAAGTAGACAATAAAATACTTACCAAGCCACAGACATGAAGCTGCCCAGAGAAGAGAAGTTGTCACTTATAATCAGCAGCTGCTGATCAAACAGGCAACATGGGAGCAAAAGGAAAGCTGTGCAGGTGTGAACTGCTATGTCCTGCCCTGGTATCAGTCTGTTCATGAAGCCAAGGTGAAGACACATCACACTGAACAGCACTCCTTGTGCTCTGTGCAGTTCAGGCTTTTTTCCATGCTCTCACTGCACTAGAGATAGGAATTTTGGAGATGCCAATACCTACCTGTGCATCATTTAACAGATGAAATCTTTCCTGTAGTCAAGCTTAAAGCATTGAGCTCACTTGCTTTTGCTTCTGAATGCTCAATCTTTAAAAGGCTCCACTCATACCCCARCCCTTCAGGGCCCTCCAACCCTTCTCCCAGCACCTTCTAGCTCCCAGCCATGCCCCCAGCCCATGGGTGAGGAGATGCAGCAGCTTACTTTTGATGAGGTGTAGCAGGTGCTTGGCTGAAGGGACTTTGACCAAATCCTCCAGGTCCACCCATGCTGGTACCCTGTCACAGAATCCACAAATATTAAATGCCAGCTCCAAGTACAGGGTGGAGGCAGCTACTATGAGTAGTAGGAAAGGAGAAGAGACARCCTGGGACATGTGGATCCTGAGGTTGGTGTCAAGCCTTCTCCTCRCAATTCAGCATGAAGGCAGCTTCTCAGCTTTGCCATGCCCCAGTTCAGTATTTTCCACACTTTTTTACCAAAGTCTCCTCATTCAGTAGTACTGCAGCATGACTTTATTAAGCCTCAATACCACAGCACTGCATTAAGTGTAAGATAAGTCATCCTGAACRCCCTGAGCAAGTTGAGTGTTTTACTTTCAGGATGATGCTGCCAGGACTGTGTCATTCTCACACAGTGACACTATTGTCTCCCTTTCAAGAATCTCCTCTGACAGCCTTTTCATACCTTATTATTGCTGTTCTTCCCTCTCATATAGCTGTATACACTACCCAGGATTATGTCAACAGTCAAATCCTTCTGGGAKCACAGCAAAAATTAACCAAATGGATGCTGGAGGGCCATCAAGTTCAAGCCAGCTGCTAAGAGGCAAATGGTTTTGAAGCTGAACAATGCAAGCACGTGCATTCTGTGCCATCCTGCGAGTCCAGGCCTACAGGTAACCAACAGTGACAACAGCAAGTCTGAAAGGGACAGAGCAAGAGAGCAGGGATGGAACTTACACCAACTTTCTCATCTATGAGATGTCTAGCGAGCTCAATTTGCTGGGGGACRCCTCTGATTGTGAATATTCTTACACCAGGGTCTGTGTTTGGGGGTGGGTTTCTCTGCAGCTCCACGTGTGCTCCTGACTGCTGATTTATGCTCTTGATGTTCTCACCACCTGAGGAGAAGAAAGCCAAGACATTAGGAGGGATATTCAGCATCTTTTCCATAAAATTATATCAAAGTCAGGTCCTGGGAAAGGATGACAGTTTCAGGCACCTTCTGTGTGCCTCAGGAGAGGGGGGCTGAGGATGGTAACAGCAAAAGAAACTGCAGTACCTGAGCTCATGCTGCTCCTTTAATCTACTTCACAAGCATAACATGAAACCTTGAGCTACTCTAACAATTTTTGGGGTCATGGATGATGCTGCTTAAAGAACACAKAAGCCCTGCTAAGTGCCCACTGCCAGGCTCCCAACAAGATGCAGCATGACTGGGATACACTTTGACAAAACASATGCAAAACCTGCACTGACTGAATTCCATTGCTTTTGCACAGCTGTTCAAATCCTCTAGGAAATGAAGGTCACCWGCAATCTAAACATGCTGGTTTTTCTTCTTTTTTCCATCACTAAGGCAAAAAGCCACCAGCCACATAACAAAGCTCTAAGCCTTCTCCCAGACATGAGCTGTTTGACAGGTTATTGCCTTAGAGCAGCCTCTGCTTACAAGGTTTGCTATTCACCCTGCAGCCACACATCCCTCCACAGCCGTGGCAGCACACGATTCCAGGCTGTCTCCTGCTATTTCAGAGTTAGCTGTGCATGCAGTGAACATGTCTGGCTCGTTTGCCATCTGGATGCACAAGAGCACAGGAGTGCTTCCAGCAGGATGCAGCAGGGCCAGTCAAAGTGGATCTGATTTCCTCAAGACCTGCTAGGTCCTGGTCTCTTCATGAAATTTGCTTAACAAAAGCCTCAGCCAATGTTACAATGGTTCAATTCTTCTTTTGGAAGCTCACACAACTTACAGACCAGCTCCACTCAACTGGAGAAATTAAAGGGTGTGGGGAAGGAAGGGGTTTTACYAGTTTTAAAATCACAAACCAAAAAATCACCAGCTCAAAGGATAGACAGCAAGCAGCACAGAAAGCAAAGGGAACTAACCAGAGATTTTTGTTTGGTTTTCATTAAAAAGAACCTCCAAAAATAAATGTCTCAATTTTGCTCACATTTCCATCTCTATACATCCAGCACAATTTCAAAACAAACTGTGGATGTTGCAGACACTTGTTCATTTCATTGTAATGGACTCGTGACCTTTTTAACATTTTAAAGCCTTCTTGGGGAAGGGAGGAGAAAAAGTTGCCAAAGGGCAATTAACTCTTTCTAAATGAATTTTTGAAGATGCATTTAACAAAAGATAATCATGTCACATCCCTGGGCAGACAACAGGGATTGTACTGTGCAGCCAAAAGCCAACCCACTTACTTTCAGTCAAGCATGGGAAAGGAGTAAGATGAAGTTTCAAAACCAAGAAGGTTTTTTTTGTGTCATGCTTTTGTCTGATGCAGATTTGTTTGAAGCTCTGTTTTTTACATATCGAGGTGAGATCTGAATCAACAGCCATTTCATCTGCTTAGTGAAAACAGAGGACCCTTTCAGGCAACACAATTTGAAGGAGTGGCACATCTTCTTTAGTGGGTGACAGAGGCACAACCAGAGGTTGCTACTTGCACTGCAGACTAGTTTCTCCTTCCAAAAGGGGATTAAAAATCGAAGCATTCTCAAACTGGAAGCAAGGAGAATACAGATTTCAAATCATTGCCCCATTTAGCATTCAGCACCAAGCCTYTGGCTGTTGGGCCTGTTTCTACAGCAGCTCCCTCCTACACCACACAGCAGAATCAAGTCAGCTGCCTCTCCAGGTTTGGTGGGAGACTGCAAGCTTTACCCCCACTCCAGAAGGACTCAGTGCCCTTGTCTCTTCCCCCTGCAGCCTGGTAGATGTGGAAGTGCTCCCTCCCAGCCAAGCCACCCTCCAGAGGATGCAGAGGCCATGACGCAGCCGCGGTGCCGGAAGGAATCTCCTCCCCACGGCGAGGTGAGCGCTGGGCACATGGTGGCTGTCTATAGAGCATTCATCCCCTCCATTCTTCCACCTGATGGGGGGCAGGAGCGAGTCAGGAGCYGCCTCCCTCCCGGCTGGATGTGAAATCCTAAAGCAATTAATCAAACCTGCTCAAAGGCTGGGCTGACAAGAGCCAGGCCGGGCGCGGTATCTGTCAGGATTGTCGTATTTATCATGGAAATCCAGGGGGGCCCAGGGAGTCAGAGGCTGTTTCCAAGCACCACCAAACACAGACAGACTTTGACATGTGTATGGTGCTCGCCTCCACCCTTCCTCAGGGCCTTTGGGAAAGAAAAGCTGCACCTTCCCACCCTCCAGGGGAAAAAGCCATGCGCAGGATCTGCAGGCCAACTCCTAAAAGCTCACGCTCCCAAGCTGAGATGCCCACAAGAAAAAGGCACCAAGCCTTCAGTCATGTATGCTGCAGATATTGAGCTGATAAACTTCCCAGCCTCCCTCTTTTCCCAGCTCCTCGAGTGCTCAGCAGGTCAGATCACACACACCACACCTGGGTGCTCAGGGCACTTGAGTCAGCACTCTTTGCTTGGGTGCTGATCTCGAGACCAAGCTGATGGCCCAGAGTCCTCAGCCAGATTTTATAGAAAAGGCCAACAGCACCATCCTGTATCACAGCAAAGAAAAKCACCCAACAGCTGGAAACTGCTCAGAAACTGTCAGGGAGTGCAAAGGTTTTGTAACTGGTCACAGTTAAGAAAGCCCCACTAAGATCCCCTCTGCCCTGCACTGTCCCACAGGCAGCAGGGGTGGGAATAACAAGAATTGRCTGACTTGCATCAATGTGTGGAGAGTGCAGCACATCCATGCTGGTCCAGACCCCAAAAGGCAACGCTACAGCCATCATTCACTTGACAAAAGTGAAGGCTGCAGCAGCCTAAGAGCACAGGCACTGTGAGAACACCGATTACAAGGTGGTATTACAATGCTACCAGCACTCAAATCACCATACAACCAGTAATTAGTCACTCCAGAAAGCTTCTGATCTGGCCAAGTAAGAATCCCTATTTTGCTGTTGTGGAAACAAAGGTAAAAAGCCACCCTTCACCCCCCAGTGAGGCTGTGCCAGGCCTTGCACTTGAATGCTGGGACATTCACTCCACTACCTGCATTTATCTTTTCAGCACACAGTGCTCTCTGTAGTCKCAAATGCTCCACTTCAGTGCACTGCTGAACAACAAGTGACCTTTTCTGATCCTTTATTAAAGATGACTAATGGATACAGCAATAAAGTTTCATTATAATTTGATTTTTCTGTACATGTAAGTCTCACTTGTGGGCTTAAAATTTACTTTGCTTGATCTTTCGGCCAACTGGACTGTTCAGTGAMGACAAGCATAATCACTGCAATTTCTGCATAATGGGGAAAGCAGGTGGTTTTTCATGCTGAAAAAAAAGTTTTCAGGTTTGTGAACAGGCTTGTGGCAAAAAACAACATCTGAAAACAATTGCAGCTACAGGGCTGACCTGCCCATGTCCCTGGTCATCCAACAGGGCAGGAGCTCAGGGTGCTGTGGGGACAGCCCATGGCAGGGAACAGCAGGGACGTGCAGGAGGGAAAGAGGCCACAACAAGTCTCACCACAAGCTCCCTCCTGCCAGGAACACTCAAAGCCACTGAAACTTGGCCCAATGCCTCAAGTCTCTGCCTCCTTTTCTGCTGTAGCTTATCTATTCTTATTCTATTCTCTGCTGAGGCTGAAAGCCAGCTGTGATTACTTAAATACTAGTTCAGGCATATGCCATTCTTTCTGAAATAAGCAGATAGAAAAATGAAACACTGCCTTAGATAGGCCAGTGCATTAGCTCAGACACATCCCAGCAGTTCAGAGCTACAGAGCTTGTCTGCTCCTGGCTCTACCCTGAGTCCTGGCACTGTCCCACAGGCAGCTCCTGCTCTGTGACAGAGTCTGCTGCTGATGCTCAGTTTCATAACCATCACAGGGGTGTTCTGATTGAGAGGATGACTCCTCATCCATCTCCTGAGCATGGAGAGATCCACTGGCCAAGCAGCCAAGGGGCCTCCATGGCAGTGAACACACTCAGCCAAGTGGCACAAGGTGCACCAGSCTTCTGTGCCAGGCCAGGTGCCAGCAGAGGCAGAGAAATCCTCCTACTTCACTTCACTCATCACACACGTCAGGGGCTGGAAGCAGCTCCTGTTATTAGCACACCCAGAGACCTTCCATTTCCTCACACAGCACTCACAGAAATCCAGCACCATGAAATGACTGCTCTGTTTGTCCCTGATAAACTYTCCTTCAAACGAATTCTCTGTAAAAAGACTCCACAAATGAACCTGCCTTTTCTCAGCTGCTTGTTATYAAACAAGCTTATCTGACAGCTCTGCATTAAGAGCCTCTCTTACAGCTTGTGAACAAGGGCRTGGAGAACACAATTATGAGTGAGAACACCACAAAGACAACAACCACAAGCGCTTACAGCTTATTCCTACGCTGCATTCACCAGGCACTAAACACRACAATCACAGAAACCCCCAAGTTTCACTGTCAGGCAGCAAGAACATGACCATCCTGAGAGAGAAGGATTGCTGTGGTATTTGGAGTCACCAAACCCACCTTTGCCTATAACAAGGCCACACTTGTCAGCTGGAACAGTGTAGGTGATTTCCTGCACGCCCCCAGGTGCTCCAACACTCCAGTCCCCACGGCCACGACCTCTTCCTCTGGCAACAGCCAAGTTCCCAAAGCCATCTCGTTCCTGAGAAGGTAAAACARGTGCATCAGTGTTTTTATGCTGGCACCAATGCACATTAAAAACAAAATAAAGCCAGGTCAGTTAAACTGCCTCATAATCAATGGCATTGAATTGAGATATTCCTGGACCTCAGTTTCACAGTCAAGGTTTTGAATCACTTTAGAAAAATGCCAAGTAATGTAGGTTGCCTTCCTGATTCAGAAGGATATTTTTATTTTTAAATGCATGCCTTTACATCTGCTGAAATAAYCCTATAAATAAGCATCAACTACTAAAGGACTTTCAGTTTGTGATGGGGGGGGTTTCTTTAGAGCAAACAATGGATCTTGGCACTGACACACACAAAAAAAGTTGCTTTCCAACCCTTTCAAGTGTCACTCTGCTGGAATTACTCAGCAGAAATGCACATTTTCCAAYACTTCCAAAGGAAGCTTTTAAGTTCAAAGACACTTAAAGGACATARCCATTTTGGTTAAGTGATTTTTCCAAAAGCAAATGCCATGGGCAGTCAGAGGCTATCATGACAGACCACAATATTTAAGTGAATTATTACAACAAATTATGAAATCAAGTATTCAAACAAGGTATTGGGGCCAGAAGAGATATCAAGATGGACAAATTACGGACCTTGTTGGACAAATTATGTTCAGGTTTCTGAAATGGTCTAAAGTTTTAATTCCTCATAACGCAAAAGGAATATACAACTTCCTTCAAGAGTCTGCTCTAGTACTTCACCTTTCTTGCTCTTGTGCAATGCAATGTTGGTGTSTCTTGGAGCACAGTGACAATACCTGAGCACTCAGCACCTTCCTGTAGTCTGAAGATGAGGCACCACTGAGCACTGGCAGTGCTCTGCTGTCTAAACAGAGCCCCCAGTCACTGTTTGATGTTGATGGACTCCATTCCATAACGTCACTGTTTCCAAACTTAACAACAACTAAACAGGAGATAGATGTGGAGCTATAATGATGCCTCATAGGCCTGGGAATAAAAGACCTTCCCACAGCTCGGTTAGCCCACACGACATTAAAAGAACTTCCATCATACACAAGCAAATCTCAAACTCAGCAGCTCTGGGCAGCAGCATGTGTGCCCTACCAGGGGAAAACTGAACACTACTGCTTTTCAGAAGATGACCTCCATCCCTCCATGCAGCCCACAGTCCCAAAGAGCACTTGCAGAACCCACCTGTGCCGTGAGGATGAGCTCACTGATGATGTGTGCTGCYTGCTGACACCGATCCGGGAGCCCCATGACCTGCGCGACTCTTTCAGCGCTAATCCCYTCATCTGTGGAGAGAGGTGGCAAAGACTCCATTAAAAGCAGAAAACATCCACTCACCAACAAAAGCTTCCGTCCAGCACCAACGCAGCTGGCAGCATTTTCACACCACAGAACCATCCCAGGAGCTACTGCTTCCCTCCACCTTCAGCCCCTCTTCCCTGGACTGCAAGAAGACAAAACCCAGCCCACACTGCAGAGGGAACAACARTCAAAAGAAAACACTTTTAAATGTCAAAAAGCTATGAAAGAGACTGATATAATTTTAAGAGGAAAAAAGGCAGCTTTGATAGGTGATCAGACAGCCAAGGACCCAGAGAAAGTTATTCAGAATTAATCAACTCCTGATCCCCAAAGGCTTTAATGTCCTGAAGGAGAATTCTTTAACAGGAAATAAAAGATTTTTGTTATTTTATTTATCTGTATAATTACCACTCAAGACATGACTGTTGTGACATCTAATGTTTGCAAATGAGCTGTACATAATCTTTACTCTCTGAAAACCAGGAAGTGCATGAGGAGGCAGCACATCACATTTAAATGGGTTTCAGAAAGAGACACAATGCACCTGTAAATGAGGAAAGCCTGGCTGCTGGAACCCAAAAGTGGAACACTGGTCAGAAAGCAACGGCTCTCCATCCTCACACAAACCTGGTTTAAATTGAATCCTAACTCCAGCATCATTCTGAATCTTTTTGATCATTTCTCCATTTCTTCCTATCACAATTCCAACAGCATACCTGGGCACAGAGACCTGATGGGAAAGGCAAAGGAGTATGAAAGTGCAGAGAACTAGACTGAATGACTCTGATTTTACAAGGAGATGCTCTTAACTTTGAGGGTGGGCCATGTTAGGCAGCTCCAGGCTACAGAACCGCATCTCTTGAGAAAAACAAACACGTGGCCACAAATTCCTTCCCCACTAAATGAACTCTGCACTGCAAGAATGCAGCTTCAATTATAAAGTGCCATCTGGGAGTCCACAAGAACTCCTTCTCTTTGCAGAGCCAGACTCAATTCTTCTGGCAAAAAAAAAAAAAAAAAAAACAAAACACATTTTAAATAAAGCTTACAGGTTACAAGTGCAGTTGGATGACTCCCCCCAGTACCCATCCCACAGGGAGGTTAGCAGAGCACTGAGAAGCAAACGTACCTCTATGCTGCCTCCTCCCATTCTAGCACTGAAATCACTGCGCACGCCTCGGAAGTCTGCCTGATCTTTCTCTCGGATGATCTCCAGTACCATTTCCCTCGCTTGCTACATGGGGAAAGAAGTTACAGTTAGCTTCAAATTCTTCTGCTTGCCCTCCTGGTGTTAGGGCCTCAACATGGGGAATGGTCAGGCTTCAGGCAGGGGGATCTCCATCTGCTGACAGGAACAGCAGCCTGATTTAGGATTTCTTTTACCACAGTCTGTTCTTGATGGCAGCTTCTATGTCTGACAAAACCTGCCAGGTGCACAAGGTGGCAGTTTCTTGGGTGCAATTGCTTTCTCCAGTTTTTAAAAAAAGGTCCTTTAACTTTTGGAAGTTAATCTTTGGAAGTGGATGCCCTTTCCTATAGACAAAGCTGACACCAACACAGTAAGGTAGAAGCTGCTGGTAGCATGGCAGAGGTCATGCCCACTAAGAGCTACAGAGAGCATAGCAAGGAGGCTGCTGGGCACCACTGAGCTTACTCTGAGAAGTTAAGCCCAAGCCTGCAGCAATCCAGCAAGACATTTTCTGAGACAAATGGATAWTTTTCCTACCTACTGACAGCACTCAAGGCCATTCACAAGCCCAGCTAGTCAAAGTCTACCCTGGAAACTAGCCAACAGTATTCACCAATAAAATAAAAAAAGCCTATATGTCAAACCCCAGCATTTGTTTCTCTCTACTACCAGTCAAGATTTTGACATCTTGGTTCTATTTCCAAGCTTGAGGACAGTGGTGAATCTCTCTCCTTTCATTTTTACATATTTCCCATGTCCTCAAAAGTATTTTTAACAGAAAGAAACTCAAAGACATTTCAGAGATGCCAAGACAGAAATATGGGTGATGGAGAGATTTCAGAAGGATTTGAAGAAGTTAAGAAACACTATTGCAGCATCCACAGAATCCCACCAAACCCAAGGATTCATCACACTTCTTAAACACTTCCTAAGTGTGCTCAGCCTTAAGTGCCTCCAAGATCTTCCAGCCTATGCAGTCTCCCTGTTCCCTTGAATGGAAGATGTGACAACAGCAAATCTTGCACAGCAGAAGCCACCTGGGAAGTGGCAGCACCYAGAATATGATCTAGTTACAAGTAACCAGACTGTCTTTAAACTCCTTTTGCATAGTGATACCTCCACAGTAAGAATTTCAGGGGAAAAAAAATTAACTCTTTAACTTGCAATAAGAGCTTTGAAAAATACTACTCAAACGCTATGSCTGAGCAACATCAACTGTTGCAGTAATTTATGATTAGGGAGATCCTATGCAGCAGAATGACTTCTATTGGAGACAGGAATGCTAAGCTAGATTTAAGTACTTAGCAAGTTATGAAAGGCACTTGCTGAAAAGTGGAACAGGCTGTGGCTAAAAACTTTAATGCTCTAATTCAGGCGCTCCCATGATGCTGCCATCCCCCAGTCTGCAGCTGATGGGGATTTTCTCCAAACCACAGGTACACCCACATCTGCAGAACCCTGGCACAAGGAGACTGAGGCACCAATAWTAAGCAAACCCCTTGGTTTCAGGAGTTGTTGCGGGATTGGTTTTTAATGACCTGCGTCGATTGGCTGTCTGAGGTAGTTTTGTGAAAGGTTTGTTGTCTCAAACGTGTGATTCAGTCAGTCACTAAGAACCCATTTGCTTGAGTGACACAGAGCTCTCTTTGATTTCTTGTCACACYGACTGGAAAGCATTTCAAAACTACTTTCTCCAAACCCTCCCCCTCATCTCTACTRCTACCCATGTGCAGTATTTATGTGGAGTGACAGCTCCTAAGTTATACTGTAAAACAAACTCTGCCGTTTTAACTTGCTCTACTCAACCTTACAGAACAAACAAAACCAGGAAAGATTATTACATTTACAGTTGGATTTGACTCCATTAGGTGCTCACAAATATACTCAGGTTTGAATTTCTCCTCAGTTCTCTTGGGGAACCAGTTTGCTTTTGTTACATACCTGTACTTTAAATGCATCTCCAGTAATACGGAGAGGTTTATCTGCTCCAGTAGGCAAAGGACCATCTTGGATCATAATCATCTTCACACCTGTTCGCTCCTGAAGAAAAAGCACAGAGCAATTTTCTAAGCAGAGTCCCTAAAACAAGGGACTAGATTTTGGTTATTAAACATTATGAAGGTCAAACCAGCACCGTTACAGAATGCACAAATTSAGGAACAGTCCTAGAGTGTAAAGGACTGCCAGAAACTGCACTGCTCCTGAGGTTCTCAAATCGCTGAAATCCTTGCAAGAACAACCCCTTCCACCTCYACTACTGACTTTCCAGCCCTTTTCAAAATGTGTAGCTGTCTGCATGTAACAGTTATTAAGTGACCAGCCTCCCAACTCTATGACAGAGGTCTAATAAGGGCACTCAAAACCCCTCCATTTTTGACCCTAGGTGTTTTTCTATAACCCTGTATTCTTTAAAAACTTGTACCAGATGGAGGAATAAAAAACGTCCAGGAACACAGTTTATACATAACACAACACTTAATTAGAAAGGGGTGGGATGAGAAAAAAAGATGACATATGGCAGCTTTACCACAGACCAGCAACAAAAGAGAAGCAGAGCACTCTACAAGAGCATGGCTGGCATTAAAAATACTGCAGAGCAGAGCAGACATGGCCCTTCCTTGGCTACAGGGATCCCCTCCTGAACAGCACACACCAAGTGTTATCTACAGCACAAGGGTTTCTGTCGCAGTTCTGGCAAAACTCCACTACTTGTGRAGCTGGGGCCACACTGATTCTGTAACAAGAGATTGGATTTGAGCCCAATCTCCGAAGGCAGAAGAGTAGTCCCTGCTGGAGAAGGTTAGAGCATTCAAGGCTCTCCATTTCAGCCTGTTCCAGTGGATCTAGAGAAGCTGCAGTAGGGAAGAGAGCCCTAAAGGAAATGCATCTTGCGCACCTGCAACTGTTTTATTGTTTCACCTCCTTTGCCGATGACTAGACCCACTTTGGATGCCGGGATCAAAATCTCCTGAATGGTARTGTTGCCATCAACATCGTTGTGAAAACCAGGTCCGTTGCGACAGCGATCTACAATCTGCCCCAGAAGCCGTTTTGCTTGTCTTTGGAAAAGAATCGAGGGAAACAACCATTAGACAACATTGCTCCACGTGACCAAGAGACCAGGAACCATCGGAATGGAGAGGAGAAGTGGAAAGATGGAGGAAACCATAGTCAGCACAATGTTTGCCCTTTTTTTAAAATAAACTCTTTGATGTCTATTTTCCCCTARCATGATTACTTATAAGCAGTTTGATTTTTGAAGGGGAAGAGAAAAGGAAGAGCAGCAGCATGCTCTGACCTCTTAGGAAGTTAAGGACAATAGTTGAACTACAGCATTTGGGATGCTTGCTTCAAATGAAGATGCTCTAGGTTTTAACTTTTCTAACACATATACAATAATAAAACTCAAGCTCTGGTCTCCTTCTCAGTCAAGACAAAAAGACAGACACTGCTCTGATACTAACACAGCCCATGGATTAACCATTCTCTGATCAGTCACAGGCAACTGCTTTGCTCTTCTCTACCTGCTCTTACCAGCAGCACCAGAACACTGTCCTAACACAGCCTCTGCTCCAAGCAGTAGGTGCTGAAGCTACACCACGAAGCAAGGCAGGGATACTGCAGCAGCCACCAGTGAAAGACTGGGTTCTTCTACTCCTGGTGAGAAGAGACACACAAAGAAGCATTTGGGAGATTAAAGATCCCTTCTCTAAATTCTTTAGCAGGTCAGAGGTAACTGACAGGYTTTCCCTTAATCTTGAAGCCTCCTATACCAGCACATCCCATTCCTGCCCTTGTCCCACAACCCTTCTGAAAGCAGAAGAAATTCACTGGTTCCCTGACAGCCTAATGCAGCATCTTCCCCTCTCTCCACTTCACACCAAGCCATATCAGGCACCCTAAGGATGACTGACTTCTCTGGAGATTTGAAGAACCAGTACAAACTCATCTCTTCATGCAGACATTCCCCCAAGGCAGCTCAGGGGGTGGTGCTCTGAGGCTGCACTCACAGCAGAGCACTGCTTGCCCTTGACTTTCTCACAACAAAAGGGAAAAGGTGGAATTTCTGAAAGCCTGCTTCAAARGCTCTGGAAAAGTCCTGGGACATTTTATTCATTTGCCTTCATATTTAGTGCAAAGTTTTTTAGTGACAATATAGAGACCACAACAGTTAATACACAACATATTTCAGATGAGAAGGGGTCACTTGGAAATTAACCCCATTAGTTTGTCACTYGATATAACTAATGAAAACGTTCCTCACAAAACTCTTCTCAAAGAAGTCTGACCCTTAGAAAGGGTTTCCTTACTTCATTTTCTTTTTCTACAAGTAGCCTGGAAAAACCAGGTCAAACAACCAATTTGTTAAGAATTTTACCACAAAAGTAAATTAAAATTCACTTAATTCCATGTCCATGTTCTGTTTCACAAATTTAATAGTCTCACTTAAGATTTACTCATATTTTATTTAAAGACAGCATTGGACATGACTACCTTTAACTGCTTATTTCAGAACCACAAAGTTTWAACTACACTTCTCCCCCATTTTCCCACAACTGCATCTCATGAAGCATCCCAGCTTTTTACTATTTTGCTCCTGTTCTTAAATATCCTTTGCTAAAGGGGGAAAACCACCTCAATATCAGCAAGAATACACTGCCTGCCCTATAATATGAGTTTGCCAATTATATTTGTTGGGGCTCACTGCTTGCAGTATTATGGTAGAATAAGGAGATTTAAGTACCCTTAGATCTCTTTAGGAATGGAAGAATGATGAGTGTCTTCTCTTTAGAGAGACAATCTTTGCACCAATGTATTTTCAAACGCAACTCAAAGATTTCCAGATGGATTTTAAAAAACCCACCTACCCAAAGGCTGGGGAGAGAAAGAGCAGCTCCATATGTTAAGTGTGTTCCTGTAAGCCTGAGGATCCTGGATCCAGTTCCAGCAGGAGGTCCTCAACTGGTTTGTGAGAGTCTCAAACTCAGCTCCTGGGAAGGGGGAGGGAGGAAACACTGTCCCTAAAGTTTCTATAGGTCTAAAGATAGAAATCCCTGCTGGCTGGCCACGTGTCTCTACCATGCAAGGAGCAGAATCAAGACTTGGGTTCAGTCCTTTGCTTCTTGTTGGCAGCAATGCAGAGACAAACACCCAGCGGGCCTCATGCTGCTCTGCAACAACACCAACACCTCCAGGGTATCCTGGAGTGGCACCCACAGGCTTTGGAGGCCTCATGCAGCCCTTCTTCAGCTGGAAGGATGCTCATCTCAATAGGAGTAGGGAAGCAAAGGGGAGAAGAGAAGTGCCCTTCAAGAGCTTAGCTCAGTATCCTGGAAAGCTGCAGTTACTAAACTGCATCCTAGGTGCCCTAAGAGCAACCTCACCCTGAGGAGGGGAATTCTAAGGAAATTTCTGCAGAGGAGTCAAACTGCAAGTAGAAAAAAAGCCTTTGAGGTGCACAGTTTAAAGCATCAGACCAAGAGGTTCTATGCTCCAGAGACCCTCAAGTTTCTCTAGGCCAACATTTGCTGGTGTGGCTAATAACCAAGTAGCACCACTGACAGAGCACAGCATTAGGGAGAAAAGAAGGAAGGAAAAAGGAGACAAATGAAATCAGAACTCACTCAATGCTCTCTGGTGTCCCAGTGAGTACACAGGGCCTCTCAGGCATCCCACCACTGTCTGCAAAGGAAACAAGGAGAAAACTTGTGGTACATGGAATTAAAAATGTGGCAGCTATTTCAGTGACCATGAAGCACCAATGGAAGCACCACCCACCTGCACACATAGCATGCTGAAGAATTCAAAGACATCCAGGATCAACATATTTTAAATGATTTACTGGATGTCTGCATTCTTTTAAAGCCTTCCCCACCAAATAAAGGGAGGGGTAAAAACTCAGATAACATTGATTGACGTTTCCCTGCACAGCACTGCAGCACAGTCTTCCCCAAAGCAAACTGGCACCAAATGATCATATTTGGATGAATGGTCTCATTTTTATGATGCAAAGCAAGCTGTATGGAAAGCTGCTGCCAACCCTGCTGAAATGTCCTCTGCCAGGAGCTGGAGCTGACCAGACCAGTCAGAGGCAAACCACAGAGTTGAGCAGAGTGAGAAAATTCAGCAGCTCCAGTCTGAGAACAACATGGATTGTTCATTTGCTCTGCAACCATCTGCTGGTTAAAGGCAGTTCCCTCACTGCTCCATTCCCCAAACCACCTGACCAACCTGTTTTCCACCCTGCTTGGGAGGTGGGTCCCACAACAGCTCTCCCATGGCTGTCTCTATCCATGTTAATGGTGATAACACACCCTGAGCATGGAAAGTGCCTGATCTGATGGACACAACACCCTTTGACATTAAAACCTGTTCACCCACCACACAGAGGGGCTTACCTGGAGCAATTTGAATTTTGCAGCCAGACTCTATCTGGATCCGTGAGATCTGTTCTCCTCCCCTGCCGATTACTGAAATGAGTGCAATAAGCATCAGAACAAACTGTTTTTCCTGGAAACTGCAGAGCACCTTCCCCCTTTTACTCCACTGCAGCTGTGTATAAAAGAACAGTTTGACTCCAGGACTGCAGAAGAGCATCCACAGCATGACCAAATTTATCATAGCAGAAAAACATTAAAATACTGCTGAAGGTTATTCTATTTGCTTGGAAAAATAAAACAAAAAYGCCTGTCTTGCACAGGAATGGAAAGAAATAAGCATGAAAGAAATAAGGCACTAGTCTGGGTGATGCTAGGAGAGTAATTTAAGTACATTTTGTTCAGCCTGAGCCAATAAGCCAGTTATTTGGAGTACTAAAAAAGGTAAAGACTTGTTTCTTTATAATTCCTATTTTACTGCCATTTTTGAATGGACATGCTATTTGGCTGTCTGCACTCAGCCAGAACCACATCCTGAAATGCTCTATCAACCTCCAGGGAACACAAATATCCCTCTCCCTTAACTCTCAGAGTTAAACTGCTGTTTCACAACAAGACACCCAGAGCACAGACTGTGCCAATCACCATTCCTACCCCTCCCAGACTGCAGAAACAGCAAAGCTGTCAAGTCAACCAGGTATTCCTGGCTCAGGATGCTCCCAAYGAAGCATCTCAGCTGTGGGGCTGCATCCCCCCCGAACCAGAGTGAGACACAGAGATGATGCCTGCAAGCTCCCCTCTCCCAMGGCCAACATGCTCCATGTGTAGCACCAGGAGTGGCAAATGAAGAGGTCTGGCAGGAGAGGAGGGAGCTTTTCCTCTGCAGGAATTTGAGTTCCAGTCTTACAGTGGCTTCAGAGTCGGGACAAAACTTGGCACTCTATGGGGTAATTAGCAGGGCCTGTTATTTTCCTCTTTACTCTCCATATATCAAATTGGAAGGGATACACAGAGAGCCAGCAGTGGAAGAGTCTATGCAATCACTGCAGTAACACATCAGCAGGAGGTGCCATTGAAAGCCAGAGTAATGATCATTAAGAGGAAGAGAGAAATTAGGATCAAGCTTGAAAGAGAACAGCATCAGGAATGCAAATCTAGGAAAAACTCTGGTCTGGTTGTTTCCCTGCAGCAAATGTGTGAGGAATTTAAAATTCTGTTTAAGTTGCCTTTGGTCAACTCATATTTTAACATTTAAATGTTGTTTTCCTTCCTCAACTCTCACAGTTTTGCATACTCAAAGTAAAATGTTGCAATGAAGGGAAATAAAGTKACTTTTGACTTGTTTATGTACTGTGCTAATGGGAATTTAAAAAAGAAAATCACAAATATGTCCAGTAACTTGTACCAAACATTCTTGTTCCTATTACTGGACACCAAGCTTTTCCATGAAGTTTGCATCTGGATTTTAAACACAGATTCTCTGTTCCCCATGAAGACAGCATTAAACAAGGCTTATCCAAGGCTAATAAACACAAACACTTGTTGTCAGAATCAACAGCATTCCTGCACAGGAAACACATCAAGAAGCATCAAAAGCATTCAAGGTACTTACTAAATCCAACCATTTTATCAGGCACTTTGAACTCTTCTGTTATTACAGCCCTAAAAAAAAAAAAAAAAAAGGAAGAAAACCCCAAAGTCATTACAAAGAACAGTTTGGAGGAAACTACAGCCCTGCCATGGAGCCTGGGCTCAGCACAGGGGCTCTGCACACACAAGCAAAAGCACATCACTGTCACAATTATTTGTTTTGGAAGGGACCTCTGATGGTCACACAATTCCTCCTATGCTGGATCCATTTCCAGTCTATCTCTGGTATCTTGAATAGAGCTGATGGAAGAAACTTTCTGTCGTTTTTGCTCCAGAAATATTTAACAAAAAAAGCACAAAGTTTCCTCATCACTGAGCCTGGACCTTCCAAGCAGCAGTGTCTGCCCAGTGCTTCTGGGTACTCTCTTCCCAGGAGACACCAACCACAGCCAGTCCTGACATAAATCCCCCTTCTGATATTCACAGGTTTGGGACTCTTTTTCACCTGCTTGTCCTTATCATTCTTTTCCTTGGAATTAATAAAGATTGTCTTCAATTATCCTCTGAATTCTTATTATCTCTAGACTTCCACACCTAATTGTTCTTTGGACATTTTCAATGTGTCTGCTTCAAAACAAARCACTGAAAGCAGTTTCCTAAGACCTGACCATAGTCAAGAAGAAAGGAATTAACTTGGATTGTTCTTTTGTTTAGCTGTTTCTGTCTTGGAGGAAACACAACACCATGAACGTGGAATTTGCTAATATGCATTAAATACAATTTGCTCAGCAATCTCAAAAGCAATAAAWCACCTGCATAGTAAGTTCAATGCAGGTTTTGTAGGGAGGTATATTAAAATATTCCCATTTTTTTGCTTTAGATCAGTCAGGAAAGGTGTAAAATACACACTAGACTTGATTAGCTAAGTTGCAGATAAAATACTAACACTGCCTACCCCTTTRTAGGATGCTCTAGTAGGACATTAGCTTTAACTTGACCATTAAAAATTTAAGGTTCTACAGCCTTCATGCACATTGTTTGTCCCTTCTGCTGAGGCCCCAAACAGCTGGTTAGGATGGAAATGCACTACTATTCACCTTCAGGCTAATCCAGCTTTAGAAATGTTCTTCCCTTCAAAACAACACAGAAAACTCCTCAAGAGCAGGATTTAAGAAAAACTGAGAATTTTACATTTTTATTGGATGCTGAGACATGCTGGATGACAACTCATACTTGCTTCAGTCTTCCCAAACCATCTTTGACAAAGGAGTCATCCCATCAACAAAACTAAATAATAATAACAACAACAGTAACATGTGTCTGTTTGATACTTCCARCTTTCACCAAAATGCCAGAGCTTTTTTCACTTTTTCTGCCTTGCCCCTGCCAGGACAGGGGAAYGGAAAGGAGAGAGAATTTCTTTTTTTCAGTCCTGCAGATTAGCAGAGACCAAATCCAAGTTTCACATCAACTCCTTTTTTTTCATCAGAACAAACAAGCCAGGCTGTAGAAAACCCAAGCTGACAGTTTTTCCACATTCTCAACCTCTGACTTTCTAACACTACTACAGATGGTGGATCAATAAACAATTAGAATTGATCAATAAATAATAAAACATAACCCACTGCTTACCTTTGATGTACCAGGGCCCCTAACTGGTTACCTACTGTGGCAGAGAGAGAAAAAAGGGAAAAAAATCAAAGCATTAGCACGGATAAACTAACTTCATCCCTATAGAAAAAGAGTTCTTACCGTTTCATCAAAAAAGAAAGAAAAGCAAAACAGTAATTTAGGTTCAGTGGCTGAAATGAATGCGTTATGTGCTACAAAACAGGAGGGGATTTCTTGATCAACACACACCACAGCCCAGTGTCCAGCTGAACACAGGATAGGGAATTGATCCGTGTCTCCCCATGCTGAGAGTCATGGGAGAAAATCCTGCCTGCCCAAATCCAAATCCCTGCAACTAACCTCCCCCCTTCCCAAATTAAACCCAAAGTAGTAAAAAAAGGGAAAAGGAGGGGAGGGAGGAGGAGGGAGAGAAATCTGAAGGAGACCAGTGTGCATTAACAAACAAGAATAAAAGCCAAGCAGCCTCAGAGATTCCCTCAGTCCAAGCATTGYCAGGGCTGGCACATACTTCTCTCAGTGTCTCTGATCTGTGCTCCATGGAGCCCACTTACACGGAGACCTGTTAAAGGAATAGGGCTGTTAAGTAACCTCGTGGCACCCAAACACTGCTTCAACCCAACAAAATACATGTTCTTSAACACATTCCAGGCATTTCTGCCATGCTAGCTGGTGGTCCATCTATGATTYGCAATTATCTCCCTACTGACAACCCTGAGACAGACTTCTCCCCCAGCCCCAACAGATTAGATCTTTCTTCCAAATGTTAATGGGGAAAATATCATTAGACCAACTCATGCAAAGTAGGAACACGAGCCCTGCTGGGCTTCCTACTGGACTTTGCCTGCAGCAAACCAGCTAAAAACCAGACCATTTGGTGCTAACAACCAGTTGAAAGATTATATTGCATGCCTGGAGGGCACAGAACAAAACAAATGAAACTGGCCAACATGTGAGCTGTGAGAATAAAGATGCTGTTTCAAACTACCTTGCAGCAAGCTGCACATTCTTTGACCTGAAATAAATTGGCAATCAGCTGGCAGGGATAGGAAGTGGATGCATCCCACACTGTCTAAATCTGGTAGAAAAATGCATCAAGTTTGTGGCCAAACACTTTACTCAAAGAAAATAGACAAAGAGAGTCAATAGTGTATTTCTGCTGCGTGTCAATACCTCTGTGATAGTTCAGGACCAAAATATTGACAATGTTTCTATTTTATTACTCTCTCCAGCTCAGCAATAAGACAACTGCTGTGTTAATRGACTCATTTAGTTTGTCTTTGCATATTCTCACCCTGAATATGAAAAGCTCTAATTTGATAATTGTGAATATTGCCGTTGAAAAAGGTGGGTGATGTAATGGGGAATATTTGCTCTGGCTGATAAGCTTCTACCACAGAGCTGAGCAAATACAACCAAACTCAGAATATTTCAACTCCATGCAGTAGGTCTGGTGGTATTGGCGTAGAGTGGGGCTGCCCACAGCCAAGGCCACTCATTATCAAGATGCCAGAAAGAGTGGTTTTAACTCTGTAAAAGCTGTATTTAAATCTCCACTTCTCATTTCAATTCACCAGAACTGCTCTCTTAGCAATCTGTTCCGCTGCAGCCGCTGCCCACAAATTATGAGACAGATACACATCCTATAATCAASTCCCCAAGTTCATGCAAGGAAGGGAAGAGCCTTCATTTTGTAACACAATCCTACACTTGAAAAAGCCAGCTTCTGATGGGAAACCTGTACCAGCACAGGAAGTTAAATCAGTCAGGGAATTAATGCTTTAGATGCAGGTAGCAATGGCTCTCCAACCCATTCTGAGTTGCAGAATCCASAGTAAGCCATTCACCCCCACAGGGAGGTATCAGCTCTAATGCATGTTTATTGTACAAATTAGTATGGAAAAATTATGCCACAGTAAATTATGTGAGAGACCATTCCTTCCACAATTCACAGATAAACTGAACTTGAAGGCAAATGGAGAGAAATGGAAATTATTTACTTCAAGTCGTTTATGATTTATCTCTGTTTTAAGGGGAAAAAAATGATGTGGCTTCCAGTTCCAACAASCTAAAGGTCTATTCCTTCTCCAACATGTCCATTTTTCTCTGAAAAACAGGGACTAACAGAGAGGCAGGGCTGGGGCAGCCACAATACTGAAAGCTGATGCACCATTCCACTGTCTCCCTTCACACCGAGGAGGGGGRTGAACTCTGACAAGCCACATACATATTTCCCCCTTTTACATCTATTCAGTACAATTTAACTGTAACTGCAGTCATTTTATTGCAAATAAGGAAAAATACTGAATAAAATCAGCACAATTTCCTATTAATGGCACCTGCTGGTTGATAACTCTTCAATCTGCTTTACGCTTCACCTTAACTGAATTCTACCTAACAGACACTCAAAACAAATGTGGATTTTTCTTCCACCCCATAAAACAGAGCAGTGCCTCCCACTAAATTAATGTGCATGATGGGAATATACAATCTCTTCAGGAATATCTTCATGGCTAGAATAAAATCAGAGCAACACATCTCCTTGAGAGCAGTGGAACAGGGCTGCTTTTCATACTTCAGAGCCAAAATGGGATCATCATAAATTTTYGAAAGCTACAAAGATTGTTATCCTAATTCTCCATCATTAAATATTGATAGGTTTTTCTTGAATTAAATAGTCAAACCCTAATAATTTTTGTGTGTGACTTCATTGCAAATCTTTGGAGGTTTTTCCTCCTCCCTTAAACAACCTCATTTTAAAAAGTGACCATTTGTAAAGTTGCAATTTTGAAGAACAGTGGCATTTTGTGTATTAAATGAAATCTTTTGCCAAGAGATCAGGACTTTTGCCCTGGTCCTACTGCTGCTGCAGATGTGTCAGAGCATCAGTACTGACTTTCATCAGCAGTAAGGGACAGAATTCCCTTCTGCCCATCARTAATTTCATTGAAAACACATTGGAGGGAAAGAATAAAGTACTCTGTACAGCAGATCATGTTGTGTTTGAGCCCTTGGTTCTACTACAATCAAATTTTATTACACCAGAACAGGTCATCTTCAGATCTGGATGTACCCCAGGAGCTTTGGGAGGAGAGAGGAGTGGAGAGAGGGGGGTTTGAGGCTTCTCCAAGGTCTCTCACCTTTGTTTTCCCAGACTCAAAGGGTGCCCCAGCCTTCAGCTGTAATGCTGCTGCTTAATCCTCTGGATCTCACAGGACACTCCTTTAAAGCAGCCCAAACAAAGGGTAATGCTCTGTCCATCAGTCTCTTTGCAGCAGACTAGATCCCTGCTTCTTTTGAACAAAAGGAGGCTGCTTCTTTAAAGGTTATTTAGCATTAAACAAACTTATTAATCTGTGTTGATAATTAGAGGGACCTTTRAATTAGAATAGAGGCCAGGGGCAGCAGTTGGCCCTTAACAGGTGGGCTGGGGTCTGTCCTAGCAGCAGCCACAGGCAAGATGCCACCAGGTCTGTCTGCAGCTCAGACTCACCTGTCCCCAGTGCTCCCCTTCACTGAGGAACATTAACCCCTGCAAGTGGCCACAGAAATGCCAGCTGTGACTTCCCAGGAGCAGCACAAATAAACCTGATCTCTTCCCTGCACTACAGCTGCTTGCAGGATTACTTTCAAGTTGTTTCCAGAAAGGGGAAAAAAAAAAGAAGCCAGGGAAAAGAGAAATAATCAGTCTCAAGGTCCATCTAACACCAATGAGCCAGGTTTCCAGGGCTGATCCTGCTGTGAGGGTTATGTTAAGGGAAGTGCAAAAAGCATTCACACATCCTGGTTTCTGACACTATAATAAATCTGTTTTTCCTGGAAATGCTTGAAAAGCAGCTGAATTTGTTTTGATCAACACACTGACCAGTCTCAAGACCACTTCCTCAGCTGGCATCAGGCAGCCACAGCAGCAGCTGTTTTTGTAAACAGATGGGAAGAATTAGATTGTCCTGAAAGACAGACAGTTCTCCTGTCACCTTAAACACTTCCTCTGCAGACAATTTTTTCAGCAGTATTAGGAACAGAGATAATWTCCCAAGAGCTGCATGGGGATAAGGAAGCAGTGAGACCTGCACCCAGCTGTGAGTATGCAGTATACAGGGAAATTTCCCACCAGATTTGTTTCTAACCCATCCAGAGCAGTAGAATGTATCCAAATCCACTATAAAATGCARTCTAACATTTCTAGAGCATGTGTAACAACATAATCACTTCTTGACAACAATATCTCCAAACTGCTTCACAGACAAGCAGAAAATGGAGAGAGGTGTGGGCATGAAATTCCACCACCTCTTGTTTGCAGCTAACAGAGAACTAAAAAATCATCCAAATAGGAAATGCTTTCCTAATTTAAGTGTCCTATTAAAAGCAACTTCCATCTTCCAGATGTTAAAACTAAAGCTGCATTACAGACATTTAATTACACAGCAGCAAGAGCAGGTAGCCCAAGATTAAGATATGGATCACACCACAAAGAGATACAGAGCAAGAAGCACCCACAGCTTCAGGAGTTGCTTTGCCAGGCTGCAGGCAAAGAACAGCACAGGAMGATCCCACATCACACAGCTGCATCTCAGTACAGGACTTACCAATACCATTAGAAATAAAACCCAACATGACCCAAGCTGAAAGAATTGCTACAACCTTTATCCCATCCCTGACAATTCCTGCTTCTTTGTCAAATTCCAGCCCTTTAAAATATGACTTCTGTCATTTCTCATCTTCTCAAAGACCAGATTTTTGGGAGGGGAGTTGGACAAAGCTATATACAGATGTGTARGAACAACCCAAGGGCAGACACAGCATTTAAAAACAATTACAAACAAGGTGCAGTGCTGAGGACAGGGTGAGCAGAACAACTGCAGGAGTCAGGAATAGCCACTCTGGGAGGCTCTCCCAGGAACAACACCCACCCCAGGGAGTTARCTAATGAGCACAAGAAACCAGCAGCAATGCACTTTTCTAGCCCAGACTGCTACTGTGTTGACAGGCTCTGTGTCAACACAAACAAGGCTCACCACGTTCTAGGGCTCATCAGTACAAGTTTAAGTACAAAGTCCAACCTGTCACTGAAACACTACAACCAACTCACGTGTTAGGAGTTCCTAAAACCCATTTTGTCAGGAGGTCAGATCTCCAGTCTGATGAATCAATGAGAAACACAGGCAGGGTAAATGTTGTCAATGACAGGTTCCTAGAAGGCTATTTTTACTCCTTTTCACACACAGCCACATCCCTAAGCTCAGAGCTGTTCAGCATTCCCCAACACTGCCCAGCTCCTTCCCCTGCAGAACCAGCACACACCAGCAATGCCAGACCTCTGGCTTCCCCACAAAGATACAAAATATGGGGGCTCACCCAGATAAATCCATTCTCTCCTGAACCCCCAAACCAAAGGAGCAGCAGRGACCTGTTGCTCCAATGGAGCCAAGAGCAGAGAACAGAAGTGGGTGGTGGCATGTGTTCAGAAAACAGTAATGGTAGCAAGCCAGAGGCTCCACATGAAAGAATCTTCTCCCCATGCAGCAGCATGTTTTTTCAGACTGAGGAGCAGACGTGCAGCTATTTTCAGCCTTTGTATCAGACAGAAAAAAATTCTTTGCAAAATGAAGTGCTAGGCAGCAGCTTGGCTTATCTCCTCAGTACTGCTGAACATGTTCATGGGGGAGAGAATCACCCTGCAGGGCTACGAGTGTCAGGAAAAACACCAGAGGAAATAACAAAAAGGAAGGCATAGCCATGCTTTTTATTTCTTCACAAGAAAAGGTGAGCTCTTTGCATCTATACAGCAGCAGATAATACAGTTTAAACACTTGTAAAATGCATATCATTAGATTTATAAAACCTAAAAAACTCTTGTTCTAACATTTTTTGTTAGAACTCTTGTTCTAATAAAGGTAAGAAACTAGTGGCTTATTTTAAAATTGTAACAATTCATACAKTATTGACTTATGACAGTTACCAATTATGCTCCATGCAATAAACTATCCTTTGGCTATGGCCAATTTCGAATTCTTCAGATTTCAGAATTCTCAAATAATAATGGAGAAAGCAAAGCTAAATATTGGAAGTTTCCTTCCAACTTGCATCATCTTACATAAATACTTTTTCTCCTTCAAATTCAAGTAAAAAGCAACCAGAACTTGACAGCAACTCAGCTCCTGGGCTGTGATTTTTGTCACAGGTGGACAGGAACATGTGTAATACTGTCCCTACACATTACCTGCTCAGAAAAGAAGGGCCATCAGGGAAGAACATGCACTGTGTACACCTGGTGCTCTATATGTGGGCTCCAGAACAGGCCCAATGAACAAATCCTCCTCCCTTCCTCAACTACCACAGACCAAGATTTAAATGACTCAGTTTGTTTGCTGATTCCCAAAGGTCATGAACTAACAAAGAATTGCTTCACATTAATACTAGTGCCTAAGAACACTGTGCAATCTAGGTAAGAGTAAACAGCACAGGGCATCTCYTATAAAACTTCTACACACAGAAAGCTGCATTTTCCATCCTTAAAACACAACTGCCTCCACAGATGAATGTCAGGAGCTGCATCCACAAGACTGAGTAATCACAGGCAGCTTACCTCCATCATCCAGGGGCCGTTTCTGCACTCCATAACCYTAGACTGATGGGTCCACAAGTGTTGTAGAATTATTCAAGTGAGGAATATCTCCAATTTTAGCAGCAATCTATAAAAAAGGGATAAAAACATTATCAGCCACCACAACTAAACACTGTTTCTCCCAATAAAGCTTTGACCCCAGGCCAATCTTCTCTCAGGTAGTTACTATATAGGTGYATTTGTAACAAGGGGCTTCATTTGTAAAGCAAACAATTTTCTGCTTGCTTTTAATATTTGCTTAATTAAYATCATATTCACCCAGTTCCTCTTCCTGATCATAAGTAGCCCTGGAACYTTACATTCAGGATTATTTGCTCAATGGATAGCTGACAAGCTAAATCTTGCTAGGAGGAGGGTTCAAACTAACCCACCCCCTTTGTCCTGGAGAAGCTGTGTGGGAGGACATGTGCTTCCTCCTGCATCCATGGAGATCCAGACACACAGAAATGCACACTCACACACCCGTGGGGGAGCAGAGGGAGCACAAGGACAGGTTTGGGAACTCCCTGTCAAAGACACTGGATCACTCTTGTTTACTGTGTGAGGAATAAGCCAGTGGGCAAACTATCAGTCCAGAACTGTTTCCATTTCCTGCAGTGGTCAGTACAGCACAAACACAACCAATGCTGCCTCTGCCTCTGCCTCCAAGCCTTGCAGAGGGGAAACTGCCATTCCCTGCTGAGCCAGGATACAAGGAGTTTATTCACAGCAAAGAGGAGACAGGCAGGTATCACAGTAAGGGGACTAAGGTGAGCAAATAAACTGAGACACACACCTAAACATCACTTAATAAAAGTGAAAAGTTAAACTCCTCTCCAGTGACATCTGGGGAACAGCTGTACAGGTGGGTGCTGACCACACAAGCTCTTCCAGCTGCTCTCTGAGCTAACTGGTAGAAACCCACCCCAGAAACAGCCAGGTGCATTCCCTGGGTGCTGCACCTATTACACCCTCCCAGAACAGGCAAACTGCAGTCTCACAGCTCCCCTTCCTACATAAAGAATTTTGCTGTAATAAGCAAGCACAGAACAAATATCATGTACACTGTATGCTACAGCACTTGCTGCCTTTTCCAGCAAAAATAAAATCATTTAATCAAATCTTTACCAAGAGACTGATCTCACTCCATTATAACTGGATTTCACCAGGGTATAAGGAACAAGAACAGATGAAAGTGCATTTTACACAGAGATGTTTTTAATGACCAGCATATCTAAAGATTTCTAAAATTTGCATTTCACTGCAACAGAAAGACATCTACAGCAGCTCTGGTTACTGACACTATCATCTGCTGCAGTGGAACAAACAACTGCCCAAGATGCAGAACCACAGGGTACTGGAAAAAAGCTATTTGAAATAATCTTGYAAGATTGAGAGCATTGCTTTTAAAAAGAGAACAGGAAACATTCTGTTCAATGCCTTCCATGAAAAGGGCCCCAAGTTTGGARCATTTTCTCCTTATAGTCCATTCTGTCTTGTCTCCTTTTGCAAAGTCAGAAACTTTGCTSTGTCAGAAACGTCAGAGCTAGAGAATAAAATCTTCCACTGGTACCAGCTGCAATGGTGTAGTGCAGCTTTCATGACAAGCATTTTGTACACCAACATCTCCAGTAAGTCCCCAGACAGCTGGTTCTGAAAGCARTAACACACCTTGTCCTCTCCAGGAGGGAGGGCCAGGTGATGCTTTACTCTTTTGTTAAATGTTGTAATCCATGGATTCAGCCTTTGCCCTTTCCCCTCATATTTGGGATGAACAGAATTTCAATGAAATACAAAGAGCAGAAATGTTTTCTGACTACTTCAACGCTGAAATATAAATTTTAAGATGTATTTTACAGCAATCTATTAACAGCTTTCATACATTACAACATAGACCAAAAGGGGCAGTGTCAGGTATAACACACCCTGACACATTTTGGGACATTTAATTTCAACACCCTATTCAAGAACTCTCTTTCTGTCAGTGGTTATTTACCAWGACTTACAAGTTATGGATGATCCTTTAGAGGTGGAATCACCCAGCACACACTCCAGGAAAAGAAAAAACCAGTCTGTGGACAGCAGAAGCTGGCTTAGGGAAGGAAGGCAGCCTGAAGCACAAAGGTGTTCAGGACCAGCCTGCTGGCACCAAGGCTGTGTCCTCCCACCTCAGGGGAGCTTTGTGAACCCCTGCTCACACTGAGCACACAATGATCACCCTGGCACAGAATCCTCCAAGTAAAGGGCAAAGCAAGAGTGTTAAAGCKATTTTTACATTATCAGCTTTTAGGATATTTTCCTTCCCCCCCCCCCCCCTTTATCTAAACTTGTACCCTTATCTCTAAAACCTCCCAGCTGCCACTGGATCACAGGCAGACAACGGTGCCACCTCAGCACAGCAGGAAAATGCACCCTGCAAAATGAAGAGCTGAGCTTTCAAAGTACATGCAGCAGCTAAAATACATTTTAACATCTCAGGCTCAACTTAAAATGGGAAGTTCAGATTTTATGACAAGTTCAGCAGGGAAGGAAGCACAAAAATTGGGACATGGCAGAAGCAAGCAGATCCAGCCCTTATCTGCCTCAATGACCTTGAGTAATGTACRGCTGTTAGCCACTGCTTTTGTCCTGCTCCATGTCAGCCTTAGGTTTTTTWTCCTTCTTTTTTCTTCCCCTTAAACCCAATGCATCCATTTTATCAAGCTCTGAAATACACTGGGGGAAAAGGACCACTGTTTCTACACCTAAATCCCCAAAATAAAGCTCTCCAACAAATACTTTAAAGGACAACACAAGCCCCAGCTGCAAATTGCACTGATAAAGCCAAGAAAAACAAATTAATCCATGAAGTTGTGTGAGAGATACAAGTTTTCCTATACCTGGTACTTCTGTTCCCCTATACACTTAACAGCCAGAAAAATGACAATACAAAACACAGAGTAATACAAAACCACTTCTAAACATGGAGCTTCTTTGCTAGGCACACTCAAACACCAATAGCTGCAGAATTCAGCTGTCAAGAGAACAGGCCCAGCTTCTAGGAAAAACCTCTCCATGGTGCCCTGCAAAGAACAGCAACWGATAAAATCACCAATTCTAGGTATTAGCAGGATAAAAACCCCAATAAGGCACTGTCAGCTGACCCTMCAGACTATTCTGGTCCTTGTGCTGCTCCTCCCCTTCACTCAGCAGAACACTTGAGTTGGGGTGACAGACATTTCTCCAGAGCTCTGCAGAAAGCAATAAAACATCCARAACATTTCAGCTTCTTGTCCTAAATACCAGAGTAATTGGCAAAGRCTAAATCTATTTGAGGATGACCTYAGCAAGGACTCTGCAAGGGGYTAAAGAAAAGTTTGTCCAAGACCCCTCCATCACCACAGAAATTAAAGTTAGAGCCTGATACAAAGAAGGATTTCAAACACAGCCTGCTGACTCTCAGTCAGTCTCAGAATATTCCCCATTTTTGAGYTAGCCAGGATGGCACATCACAGGCTCACCAAYCCTCAGCCTCTCCTCTCCAGAGCATTCCCAGAACCCCCAGCAAGACACTGTTTGGTCAATAAGAACAAAACTTAAGGACAGTCTGAGAGAAATTAATTTTAGTCCAAAGTACAAGCAATTCTGCTTATTTTCTGATCCCACTATTCAAAAGGGGAGCAAACATCCTCTCTCTCTGTCTCTCTCTCTCTCTCTTTCCCCACCCCAAAATGCCACAGAAAAGCCAGCCTGCCTGMGAGCAGCTGCACAGATCTGTCCCCACCTAAGAGCCACCAATCCACTTGAGACATGCTGCAGAAGATGCAGGGCAGAGCAATTCAAAGTCCCAGCACTGCCTTGAAAAAGTAATTATTCATAAATCCCAAATATTTCAGAGTCCACAAAAAAATCCAAGCAAGTCCAGCACAAATGAAAGCAATGCAAGGTAATTTCTTTCAAATATATTCCAGGTTTCTATTTTATATTCCCATAATCATCTCACATCCCAGTGGCTCTGAGGAATGCAGCTCAGGGAAGTCTTCCTTGTCCTGAAGTTATGTCCTTGTTCAGATATTCAGAACCAAGCACTGTATTCCACAGCCTGACTGTAATGTTGTGGCTCTCATGAGAATTGAATTCAGCAAATCTGATTCCTGGTCTTACATGTGACACAAAACCTTGAAAGATTCAAACATCAAGCCAGGGATGACCAACCCATAAAGGAAGAACCTGGATTTCTTTCCTCTGCTCCCTCATTCCCTCAGAGCAAAAGGAATACTCCAAAAAGGCCAAAAGCTGTAGCAGATCAGTACAGCTCAGGCAAACACAGCASCAAACCCTTGGTGAAAGCTCTGCCATCCCTTCCAGAGAAACATTAGGTGCAGCTGCCTTTCCATTTTCCCCTGARTCTCAGCCAGGAAGTTCCATCACAGACTGCTTGGGTGCTGAGGCAAAAATCCATCACCTGAGCAATGCAGAGCATTTTCAGTGACATTTGGCAACGAGTCACTAGTGACAACCTGGTTCTGTGCAAGAGAAAACCKCCTGCTCTCTTACCCAGCCTCTACAGAGCTCAAATCAATTATTTTCACAAGGGAAGGAAACATRTCAGCCCTCCAACAGCTCCTTTCATCCCACAAACCCTAACAGAAAAAAAAAATCATATTCAACAGGCAGCAAACAACTCASTGCACAAAAATGTAGGACACTGCTCTCCCACAAACACGTGCAGAGCCCACATTTCCCAACACACTTCTRGCCAGGCTGAGAGACAGCCAGAAGMTTGCAGCTGGAATCTTCCAGTTTTGGGCTCATGGAAACCCAGCAGGTACAGAATAATTGCAGCAAGTATAAGGAACTTAAGAACACCACAGAATTATTTACTGTTTATTATTCCATCTCCCTCATGSACGGGCTGGGGTCTCTCAGGCTCCCCCTACAAACATGATGAGAGCAGTGAGGCAGCTCCAGCTCAGATCCATTTGCAGTTTGTGCTGTCTGAGCCCAGGATGCTCTGAGGCATCACCCTTTATCCTGTGACTGACCACCAGTGGTACACACAGAAGGGTTTGGGGTGGGAGGGACCTCCAAGCTCACCCAGTTCCACCTCAGGGTCACCTTCCACTGTCCCAGGTGGCTCCAAGCCTTGTCCAYCCTGGCCTTGGACACTTCCAGGGATGGAGCAGCCACAGCTGCTCTGGGCACCCTGTGCCAGGGCCTCACCACCCTCACAGGGATGAATTTTTTCCTGATGTCTGACCTAAACATTCCCTCTCTCAGTTTGAGCCCCTTCTCTGTTGTCCTGTCACTGCAGTTCCTGATGGAGGAGTCCAGTCCCTCTGCAGCTTCCCTGCAGCCCCTTCAGATCCTGGAGGATGCTGTGCTGTCCCCATTGCACCTTCTCTTCTCCAGAGAGCCCCAGCTCTCTCAGTCTGGCTCCACAGGGCAGCTGCTCCAGACCCCTGACCAACTTCACGGCCTCTTCTGGACTTGAAACCCTCACAAAATCATTTCAACCACCTGCACTTCAACAGCAAATAATTCTTTTCTTTTACATAAATGAGTTATTCAYCTGCTCACAGGTGCCAGCATTATCAGATATTTAAATAAGATGTTTTTTGCAATGAGTAAGATGGAATCAGGTCAAGACAAAAGCAGCTGCAGCACCTCTCACTTTGCACCAAGRACTAAACCCTGTCTGGGTGCTCAGACATCACATTTGAAGGACAGGGCACTTTCCCAGGGGCTGAAAGAAGCAAGGCCTGCCTCACCCTGCAGCAGCTCACACCCCACAGCCTGTGCTGAGGGAAATCACTGGCCCCAGAGCAGCTCCTGTGTCCTGGGAGGGGCAGGCTGTGCAGCTGCAGCACCAGGGCAGGTCACTGCAGGCTGCACAGAGCAGGGACTGGCTGCCACTGACTCCCAGGTGAGCTGGGACTGAGGGGACAGCACCCACAGAGAGCACCTGAGAGGTTTTAGGGTCCAGCTGAGCTCCCTCAGAAGTCTGTCAGTGAAATGACAAAGTCTGGGCAGCAGCAGGGGATTTCTCCCACCTGGAGAGAACAAAGTCAGGGCCTTTGAGCAGCTGCTCCTGGCACTCAGCTGTGCTACAGCTCCTTCATGTGCAGCCACTAAGCACCAGTGCAGCCTGCTCAGAGATGACAAAACCCCTAAGGCAGAGCTGCAGCAGGAGATGTGAAGAACAGCCACAGCATCCATGCTGTGAGCAGCAGCTTCTGGCTCTGCAGCCACTTTCCACAAACCAAGGAGCACCTGGAATACCCGGTACTGAAGGCAGGGGGGTTGATTCCTGCAGGGCTGTGCACRTGCACTGAAACTTCCCATTTTAGCCCTGAGGATGCATTTTAGCATGGATTCCTCTGGGGAGCACCTCASTGCCCCCTCCCTCTCTCCCTGCAGGGAATGCCAAGCTCCTGCTCTGCCCAGATCTSTATTCACAGAKTCAYTTYGCTTGGAAAGGATCTSTGAGGCCACGGAGCCCAYGCTGTGACTGATCACCACCTTGTCCATCAGAGGATGGACTGAGTGCCACATCCAGTGTTCCCTWAAACACCTCCAGGGATGGYGACTSCKCCACCTCCCTGGGCAGCCCATTCCGATGTCTAATTCCCCTTCTGTGAAGGAATTCCATGCAATGTCCAACCTAAACCTCCCCTGGCACAGCRTGAGCCCGAGTGCTCTTGTCCTGTCGGTGGCTGTCCGGGAGATGAGTCCGACCCCACTGGGGACAGCCTCCCTTCAGGGAGTGACACTGTCACAAAGCCCCCCCGAGCCTGCTATTCTCCAGGCTGAGTGCCCCCAGCTGCCTCAGCCGTTCCTCACGGACACCCACCCCAGCCCGTTCCCCAGCCCCGCTGCCGCTCTCTGGCCGCTCCGAGACCCGAACCGGCYCCGGCTCAGCCCAGCCAGAGCCTGCGGGCCGCCCCCTCCCTGGCACCGAGCYCGGCCGGGCTGTCAGAGCCCCGCCGCCCCCTCAGGGCTCCGCTCTCCCGGCACAGGGGCAGCGGGGCCGCGGCCGTGCCCCGCCTCCGCTCCGCGGCCTAGCGGCGCCCCGCGGCTCCTCCCGCCCGCCCCCGGCCCGCCGGCCGGCGCCTCACCTGCCGAGCCCGGTGCAGAGCGTCCACGAACCCCTCGGGCTTGATCCCCACGGGCGCCGCGCTCTGGCTCTGCCCCTGCGCCAGCTCCGCCATGGCCCGCGCCCGTCCCGCCGCTCCGTCCGGGGCCCGCGCCCGGAAAGGGAAGGAGCCCCCCGCTTCCGCCGGAAGTGCCGCAGAGGGGCGGGGCCGGGAGGGGGCTCGCGCCGCGGGGCGGGGCCGCTCGCGCGCCGTGGGGTGGGGATGGGGAGAGGGCGGGGCCAGGACAGGCCACGCCCCAGGGACCCCCGGGACCGCCCCCGGGACCCCCGGGAACACCGGGACCGCCCCCGGGACAACCGGGGCACCCCGAGCCCCCCCCGGGACCGCCCCCGGGACCGGCCCGGGGACAGCGAGGGGACAGTGAGGGGACAGTGAAGGGACAGGGATGGGACACGGCTGGGACAGGGATGGGGACAGGGCTGGGACAGGGATGGGACACGGCTGGGACAGGGCTGGGACACGGAGGGGACACGCAGGACACTGCGGGGACCGGCAGCGCCGCTGTCCCGGACCCTGCTCTGCCCCTGACAGCCCCTCCCCGCCTGTGCCAGCCCGGCCCAGCCCATCCTCACCTGTGACATCCCGTTCCTGACCGTGCCATCCCATCCCCACCTGTGACATCCCGTTCCTGACCGTGCCATCCCAGCCCCACCTGTGACATCCCGTTCCTGACCGTGCCATCCCAGCCCCACCTGTGACATCCCGTTCCTGACCGTGCCATCCCATTCCCACCTGTGACATCCCGTTCCTGACCGTGCCATCCCAGCCCCACTGTGACATCCCGATCTCCGCCGTATTCCATCCCATCCCTGCCCGTTCCCTCCCACCCCTGCCTGTACCATTCCATCCCTACCTGTGGCCATCCTCTCCCTGCTCATTCAATCCTCTCTGTGCCCGTGCCATCCCATCCTTGCCCGTGCCATCCCATGCCAGGCTGTGCCACCAGAGCCCTCACCGAGCCCCTCCCTGGAACACGCCTCCCACGGCGCCCATTCCCTGCCTGGTTTGGTCCGTGTGTTTGAGGTTCCTGACTCACACGGCCATGGCTGGACACTGCCGTGGTGTTGGTGACACTTTGCACAAAGATTCAGGGCATGGGGCGCTCTGGGGAGCTCTGGAGGTGCCCCCAGCTCTGCTCCAGCCCCCGTTCCTGCCACAGTGGAGCAGCAGGAGACTCTGGGYTGATGATGCAAGGACCAGTTAGTCAAGGATTCATGCAAAGAACATGCAAAGCTTGTTCCCTGAGCAGGGCCCTGCACAGCCCTTCCTGCTGCTTTTTGTCAGTGTCGTTTTTGGGTGATACCTCCCAAAATGCTGRCTGCACCCAGCTCCTGGCCTGGCTGGGTCAGTCCAAGGTTCACTGACCCCACAGCCCATTTCCCAAAGCCCTGAGTATGAAATTCTACACTTGAGGGATGTCCCACAGAGCTCTGTGCTCCTCCTTGGCTGGGTCTTGCTCTTTCCAGTTCTGTGCATCCCATTTGTGCCCACAGGAGCAGGCAGGAATTGCTGAGCTGATGGAATGAGCTGGTGGGATGGGAACACCTTCTTCATGGGGTGCAGAGTCTGCTCTGTCACCTCCCCACGCCAGTGGGCTGCCTGCTCCCCAGCCTTTCTCCTCTCAGAGGCTGGGATCATTCTAAGCAAAAAGTCCATTTGTTTTAGGAAAAGGAACACAGCCCATGGTGGGGGGATTTTAACAGAATGGTTTGGGGTGAGGGGATTTTAAAGCTCTGCTGGTTTCACCTCCCATTACTCCAGGTGGTTCAGAGCTCCATCCAGCCTGGCCTGGAGCACCTCATCKCCTGAGATATCACCACAGCCACCCCATCATCTTCTGAACGTGATGGAGGCAACATCTCCAGCCYTGCCCAGGGCTTTGCTTCCTCCTCTCTTGGAAACACCCAGAGACTTTGGATTCAGGGAATTTTCCCCTCCTAACTCTGGCTGGGAAGACCCAATGTGCTCAGCACCAGCTGCCCCTTTTCCCCCGGGCTTATCCTGGGTGGGGAATGACCCCAACAGCCCCACCTGGCTCTCAGGGGTGCCCTGTTCTGAGCAGGACCCACCCCGTGACCTTTCAGCTAATGCCAATCTCAAAGTGGCTGCAAAAGTGACCAAACCTGCAGCATAAAGCCACCAGCACTGGGACACAGGCAGGGAGAAGCWGGAACCTTCCCCACCAGACCCAGAGTGGTGCTCAGGGCTGTGAGAGCTGAATTTTGGAAGCCTCAAGCCCTGGTAAGAGYCAGAAAATCCTCCTTGGCACTGGGCAGGAGCAGCTGAAGAGGACCAGGCTGCTGGGAGGGTGACAGCCAGCCTCAGCTCTGGAGCTGGCAAGAAGAAGCCATCAGGCAGTGATTGAAAAGAGGGAAATTACAGGCCTTAAACACTACCAGAAACAAATTTCTGATGTAAATCTTCCTTTTGAGGAATAAAAAAAAAATATAAAAATAAATAAATAAAAAGCAAGGGAGTGATTCTACAGCTCCATCCCCCAGCTCCCCCCTCTCGAGGCACACACACACACCTTTGCACACACACACTGAAATTAGTTGTGACAGCTGAAATTCTCCACTCATCGGATGCTGTTTGACAGGGTACTTAAAAAAGGAGGAGGGAAGGGGAAAAAAAAATAAAAAAATAAAAGGAGAAGGAGAAGAAAAGGGAAAGTGGTTTGGTGTCGCACGGGGGAGGCAGAAGGGGGGTGATGTGCTGGGGGGTTTCAAGTGATACAAGACGCATAATTCAGGCTTCTTGGATTGCAAAAGCTCCTCTTACCTAAAGGGCCTGCTGCCTTTATTTTTATCCAAATGGCTCAATTACTGCAAAGCCCCACAGAGAAAATTATGGATGTTTGCCTCTATTTTTCTCCCCTTGTCTCGACAACTGTAGATATTTTGTTTTCCTTCTTTCCATCTCTTTTTTTTTTTTCTCTTTTTTTTTTTCCCCTCCCTTGTGGTGGTGGTGGTGGTTGTAGGGGGTAGAAGGTGGCTGGGGATGAGGATAGGGAGATTTGGGGGGTCTGGGGTGAGGGGTGGGGTGCTGGCATGTGGTGGCCCTGCCACCATCACACACCTTGGTCCTCTCTCCATGTCCCCTGAGTCACCTCACACCTTTGGCTCCTCACATCCCCTTCTTCCCCACAGCCCCCACTCTTCTCCCTTCCTGCAGCCCTCTCTCCCTCTCTTCCCCCCCACCTCCCTCTCCTCCTTCCCCCTACTCTCCTCTCCACCACCCCCTCCCTGTGCCTCTCAAAGCCACCATAATAGCAGCTTGTTTGGCACTTCACTTGGTCTCAATGAGAAAATTCCCCTCTCTCCCTCTCTTTGCCTTCGTTATTTCCAAACCCTGCAATAGCTCCTTTGCTCAGGGCTGCGGGAAGTGCCCATTTTTCAACATTTTTCTTTGGCTTATGTTTGTCATCCTCTGAATTACCGCCCCGGGGAGTCCAGTCAGCCCGACACCGGGCCCTGCTATTCACACCTCTCCTGCTCCTTGAGATCATGTAGGGAGAAATTAGTTATTTATTTCGAGCACCACTGCAATGCACTTCCCCACACGAGTGTTTGTTTTGATCCCCTGCTGGAGAAGGAGGCTCCACGGGGAGCGTCGGGTCCGGCTGGAGATGCGCTGAGGGCAGGSCAGGGTGTGGGAAGATCCAGGGATTCCCAGGAAAGCTGTGAYCACGGAGACCCCCAGCATGGCCCCAGAGCAGGCTGAGCTGCCTTTCTGCAGGTGCTGAGAGTTTCCAGGTGATTTTGTCCCATCAGGAAGTGTGTCTGTCTGTGGTTTTATCTCTGGGTCCGCTGGCACCAGGGGAGCATCCCACCCTGATGTGGCAGGCAGTGTGAGCCAGGAGCCTCTGCCAAACGCTGAAAGATTGGACAGGTTTTGTGGCTGGAAGAAGAAACTCTGCTCTGACACACTGGTCGTGGTCCCCAGCCCCGTTCTCCACTCGCTGTTCTGCCCACCCTGTCCATTTTGCAGAGCAGGGCCAGCCCTGCATCAGCAGCCAGCCCGTTGTACAAGGGCAGCACAGCCTGGGCAACATCCTCCAGCCCAGAGACAGCCCCAACAGCCCCAAATCATGGGAGAAGGGAAGGACCAGCCTTGGAGATGGTGATCCACCTCCTCTCCTTGCTGTGCCAGCTCAGGAGCCAGGGATKTCCCCTTGCAGCCCAGGCTGGCATTGCTGTGGCTGCACAGTGAGGATACTACCAATGCTCCTGAGCCCTTCTCCCTGTGCAGATGCCATGGCCGGGCACAGGCAGCACTGGCACTGGTGCTGGCACCAGCAGGCTGCAGGGAAGGGGCCCAGCGAGCTGCAGCTTTAAAGAAAGAGGAGCAGCYGGAGGACGAAAATGCAAAATTGGCCCAGTGGGTAGAGCTGCTATTTAAGTGCAGTTGAGAAAGGAGCAGGAGGAATTACAGGAGAAATGATAGTGTCCTGACAGCTGCCATTTCCCAGCACCAGCCTCCCCTAATGGAGTCCTAATGTAGTGGTGGGCTCCTCCTGACAGCCCAGCCCGACACGGGGCTCGTCTTTGTGCTCTGACAGATGGGACAGGCCGGACACAAACCTGCAATCCTCGGATTCCTGCTGCCCTTAACCCCTTCCTCCCCAGCACCCGCCCCTGCCAGGTGTGGGGTGGGGTCCGGCCAGCCCAGCCCGCAGGGACCCCCATGGCAAGCAAAGGAATGGAATGGGATGGCATGGGAATGGGATGGGGATGGGGATGGGGATGGGGATGGGGATGGGAATAGGGATGGGATGGGGATGGGAATGGGGGGGAATGGGATGGGGATGGGGATGGGAATAGGGATGGGGATGGGGATGGGAATGGGGATGGGGATGGGGATGGGGATGGGGATGGGGATATGGGGATGGGAATGGGGGATGGGGATGGATGGGGATGGGGATTGGGAACAGGAATGGGGATGGGAATAGGGATGGGGATGAGGATGGGAATGGGATGAGGATGGGAATGGGGAAATGGGAATGGGAAAAAGGAATGGGATGGGAAAGGGAATGGGAAATGGGAAAGGGAATGGGGATAGGGATGGGAATGGGGATAGGGATGGGGGGAATGGGGCTGGAGCGGAATGGGGCTGGGAGCAGGAATGGAACGGGAACGGGGATGGGGATGGGAATGGAATGGAGTGGGAATGGGGATGGGAGAATGGGACAGGAATGGGGATGGGGATGGGAATGAATGGGGATGGGAACGGGAATGGAATGGGGATGGAGAATGGGAACAGGAACGGGAACAGGAAGGGAACAGGAATGGGATGGGAACGGGAGGCAGCTGCCTGCATCTCCCGCCTCATCCCTTGGCTGCCGCTGGGGCAGAGGCTCAGCCTGGCCACGGAGCCGGAGCCGCGCAGCACCAGTCCCTGTGGGTCGCTCAGACTCTGCCCCCCGTCCCCTGTGCCACTCTGCCCCGTGCCAATGAACTGCGCAGGTGAATGTGGGCAGGTGAGCAGGGGCAGGTGTGCTCGGTGCCCCCAGGGAGGGCTCTGGGCTGCTGCCCAGCACAGCGCCCACAGGCAGCCTTCCCGCTACCTGGCACTGTCTCTGAACCTCCTCGCCTGGCTCAGATTAGCCCCAAACCCGGGCGTGATTGGGTGGCTGTGAGATGAAAGGTGTGACAGCTCCCCCGCCCCCAGAGCAGGCGGCAGTGAGRGCACACTGCTCCCGTCCTGCTCCCCAGCATGCCGGGGGTGGCAGCAGGAGAAGCTCTCCAAGTTTTTCTGCAGAAAAATAAATTCAGATTCTGCACATACTTGTGTCTGTCTGGCGGGGGGGTGGGGGAAGGCTGGGTCCCCTGGTTGCAGAGGGGGAGATGAACCACCCTCTGATCTCTTTCCCYTATCCCAAAGGGCCCAAAGGATTCCTCGGGAGGGATTTCTGGATGCTTCTTCATTCAGCAAAGGTCCAAGCCTCTGCCTCCCTTCCAGCATTGAAGCATCTCTCTCTTGCATCCTCTCTGCCCTCCATCAGGCACCTGGATCTCCATCCCCTCCTAGGGATGCCAGTGAAACCCACTGGCATCCCTCTAAGCTGCAGCAAAGCRCTTTCCCYTGAGCATYGGGCAGCCAGCTCTTCTGGCCTCCAGCCCAGAGTCACAGSCACAGAGCTAAAGTCACCAGTCTGGRYGGGTGGCARCCAMSTCATCCCRCCAGAGCTCCCATTCCACTGCAGCTGCCTGCTGCCTTCCTGCCTGCTTTCCTTCCCAGGAAGGAATCAGCAGGRAGGACAGAGTKCAGGGAGCTCTGCTGCACCCATCTGTTRATCCATCCRGCTGCAAAGCCRCACTCCTGGCTCTGTGACCATCCTCTCCAGGCTGTGGYGAATGGAAACATCCCAATCCCATATCCCTGCCCCACCACACCCTGCAGAGCAGCTGAGAACCCCTCCAGGCCTGATCCTGGTGGATGCTGAGGGTTCCCATCACCACTGCCCCACCACACCCTGCAGAGCAGCTGAGAACCCCTCCAGGCCTGATCCTGGTGGATGCTGAGGGTTCCCATCACCACTGCCCTGGTCCCTGGCAGCCTCAGAGCCTCCTTGGCAGGAGAGCGCAGTGCGGGCCCTCGGCACAATTAGCCAACAAGTGGCTGTTTTGTGAGGGATTGTTGCTGATGTGTTTTAAGTGGCTTTCTGAGTGGAAAATGTGAGGCGCTGGAGAGGCCAGCAGACAAAGAGGGGGATGCATTAGGTTTTATTGGTCTGCCTCGCACACATCTGACATCACTCCACGGAGCAAGTTCTGCCTGGCTTCYGGGAAAATGAAAAATAAAGCAAGAAAAAGCGGCCGAGGGTGCAGGGGCGGGGGAGCGCCGGTGATTCAAGCAGGCAAGTGGGGGCTTAATAGCAGGAGACACTGGAGCAAACTGTGTCAACCAGATGGGACCCGGGTGCGGCGGGAGGAGAGGGGAATTAGCCAACCCTGCTTTGTTCCCYCAGAAAGCACGGCCCTCTCCCCCCAGGAGCTGCCTCCATGTGATATAATACAGCCCCTTTCAGCCGCTAAGCTGGCCAAGGACAAAAGTCACCAATAAATAGCGAGAGGGCCAGGCTGAAAGCAAAAGGCAGAGRTGCCAAGAGCTCCCTGCTTTCCTCCTCGGGCTGCCCGAGCTGCTGGGCGTCTGCCCTGGGCATGGCTGTGGAGTGGCTCTGTGGGACAGGAGGGGTTCTGGAGGTGTGGTGCCTTCAGCAGGGGTGTGTTGCAGTGTTGCCCATGTGTTCTTTGCCTTCATTCCCCGAGCCAAGCCATAAAACCAAGAGTCCTCATGCCTTGGGCATCCCCCAGMGTGCAGCAAGAAGGGCTGGAGGCTGCTGTCCCAGCCAGGCCTCTCACTGCTTGAACCTATTGATGATCATRCTTTACTGTCACCTCCAGGCTTCTATAAAAACAGCCCCAGCACCAAGTAGAACAGTTCCAAGACCCCTCATCCAGGCCCAAGCACCACGAACAAGAAGCAGACCCTCCAAAGCAGCCCCAGCCCTGCTGAGCAGTGGGGCTTGGAGGCTGAAGCCATCCCAGCTCCTCGGGTTCTGAAGGCAAAGATATCCCAACCACTGTGCACAGAGTGAGAACTGGAAGGAGGAGACCTCGCTGAGCTCCACCCCTGATTCAGGGTCTTCCTCCCTTCCCAATCCCCAGAAATTACCCAGCCCAGCTAAGCCTTAAACCAGCCATGGGGCTGTGCAAACAAGCGGGATCCCCTCATCCCCTCCTTCCCCTGGAGGGATCCTCCTTGCCCTTGCAGAAATATTGATCCAGATAAACCAGGGAGARGCATTAGGTGCCCCGGGGAGGGTCAGGAGATCAGCGGCTCAGCTGGGCCCTGCTGCCCACGGGGTCCAGCCTTGCAGCACCAGCATGGGCAAGGGGAGAGCTGAGGGCCTTGGGAAGATCCTTATGCCATGGAAGGGGCCAGGGCCAAAGTGCTTTAGCCAAGGGGAGGTAAAACAAATCGATGAGGGGCCGCAGTGACACGCTGACCCTGGCGCTGAGCCCTGGTTTTAATGTGTGACAGCAAAGCTGGGCYGGGGGCTCAGAGGCAGATGGCTGAGGGGGGAGGTGAGAGAGGGCCCGTACTGGTGGGACAAGGGAAGGGCAGGAGCTCCCAAACTGAGCAGAGGCCAGCAAAGCCCCCGGGGAAGGAAGAGGAGGTGGGAGAGGGGAGCTTGGATGCTGACACGAGGATGGGTGATGGCTCTGCCGTGAGCAGGGTGCTGCTCATAGCCAAGCATCACTCCAGGGCTCCCTTCCTGCTGCTGCARCTGCCTGGTCCKGACCAGAGGGGTACCTGAGGCTTGCTCCAAAGCCATTTCCAGATGAGGAGAAGCACCCCTGCTGAATGGAGGTCTCGTTRSCAGCCCTCATSMCCTCACTCCCARCCCCAGGGTGCTGCTCATAGCCAAGGATCTCTCCAGTGCTCCCTTCCTGCTGCTGCACCTGCCCGGTCAGACCAGAGGGGTGCCAGAGCTGAGACACCTCGAGGCTTGCTCCAAACCCATTTCCAGATGAGGAGAAGCATCCCTGCTGAACGGAGGTCTCGTTTCCAGCCCTCATCTCCTCACTCCCACCCCCCGCCGAAGCCAGAGCAGAGGGCAGGAAGGCACCAACGGCTGCAGATCCTGTTACCTGCGGCCAACAAAACCTACCTGTCCCTTGCCAGCCACTCCCCCTGCCCCCTCTCCGGGGGGGGGACACAGCAGAAGGAGCCCCTGGCCCTCCCTGAGCATCTCCAGGTCATTCCCTGCCCCGATCGAGTGACCAGATGGACGCTGGGCTCCGAGTGCAGCCTCCTCTGTGGGTCCCTTGTCCCTCCCCGAGCCGGCTGAGCTGTGAGGCTCTGTCCCCCCGGGGCAGCCTTTGTCAGGGCATGCAGAAGGGCCCCTGTGTCCCTCTGATCCGGCCCCACAGCAGCGTGTCCCCAGGCAGAGCATAAAGCTGGCTTTCAGGGAGCCGGCGTTGGGAAACTCCCGGGGAAGGAGCGAGGGAGCTCCTTGTTAAACGTGAGACAAAGCCACCTTGTTAAGGGCTTTACAAAGGCCACCATCTCCCCCCTGCCTGGGAAGATCAGGACTGGTGACTCCCAACCTCACTGGGGGGATGGCTTTGCCTTGGAAGGATGGGAATGCTGAGCAGCCGTGCTGGGCTGCAGCCCTGTGACCTGTGTGCAGAGCCCAGGGCACCCTCTGTGCTCCCATGGACCACTGGAAGCCACATCTCCAAAGGAAAATGGGAGCAAACCACTCATTCTGGGGAATCCTGTGGTTTTCCCAAGGGTAAACCATTGCTGCCAGTGCCCCTGCTGAGGGGATGGCATCCAGGGCTGGGGAATGCCATCTGCACAAAGTGAGGGGGTACTGGGCAGCACCAGGGGATTTTCTGTCACTCCTTGGGGAGAGGTGATGCAGGGTCCCCTCCTACACACCCCACAGAAGGGAGATGGAGCCCCAGGAAGGGATGTGATATGGACACAGTCCCACAGGGCACAACCACACAAGACCTCTCTGCTTCCCTCCTGCAAAGCAACATGGTTTTTTTTTTTTCCTTGCATGGACCCAGCAATGCATTTCTTTGACCAACAAAATAAAGTTTCAGCAAAAACCCAGCAGCCCCACAGCTGCTCTATCTCTCCAGGAATTTTCTCTTAAAATCCATCTATCCTCATTGTCTTTTGCAGGAAAAATCCCTGCCCCAACAAGGTCAGCACAACCTTTYGCATGCCTTTTGTGGGCTCTGATGGTCACTCAGCCTCTGAGGGGCCCCACCAAGCCCTTGGGCTCCCCATTTTCCAGCCCACATCTGGGGGCTCCACACACCTTGGCCCTGTCTGAGCCCCCAGGAGGTGCTGCACACACCTGGGCATTGTTCTGAGCAGTTCTTGGCAGTTCATGCTCAAATCCACATGCATATTAAACCTCACACCTGGTAATTACCTCAGAGAAATAGGAAAACTGATTATGCCATGGGTATCCAGCAGGATGTGGTAGCCAGGGATGGCTGGTCAGCTTCAAAAAACAGAACCCCCAGAGCCCAGAGCCCAGCTGGGTGTGATGCACAAGGGGAAGGGAAAGGSCAGACCTGSCTCTGCAGCAATCCTGAGGGATGGGCAAAACAGGACAAGTTCCAGGTGGGGAGTCCCACCCAGCAGCAAGTGTGATGCCAAAGAAGCCACATTAACAGCAAGGAACTGCCACCTTTGCTCTTCCCTGCCTGCCTCCCACAGGTGCAGGTGGCACTTTGGGGGTCCACATCTCTTCTGGCATCATCCCCACATCCTTCTCCTCTTCTCCCAGGGGAGCTGCCACCTCTGGAGAACACATCACCTTCTCTCCTTTGAGCCAGCACATGTGAGCAGCTCTGTGGTGACACTGGGGGTGCCAGTTCCTCACTGGGAAGCCCRAGCTCTGTGCCCCATGGAGCCAGGCTGCAGGCAGCTCTCCCTCCCCAGGACAGCAGCAAATTGCAGTGCTACAGCTTTAAAGAAGTGTGTCTGCTCCTTGGCAGGGCTGGTGGCAGCGGGGAGAGCCAGAGGACACCTGCAGAGATCCCGTACAGCTGGGGAAGATTAGCCTTTTCCACTAGACAAGAGCCATTACCACGTTCCAATATACCATCACTTCCGCTAGGAGAGCCTGCAGATGAGATATCGATTGCAGTGACCCCGGCCAAGCCCTCCACCAGAGCCTGGGAGGGTGGCAGAGCAGCCCCATGGCAGAGCCAGGGGTGCAAAGAGGGGCTGCACCTTCCCAGAGGCATCCCCAGGGCTGGCAAGGGGCTGCCTCAGAGCTGCAGTGCTGGGGGATGCTCTGGGGGATGCTCAGGAGAGCTTCAGGTCCCAGCAGTGCCCCAGGCCCCTTCCCAGGGTCACTCTGGGCTCTTCCCAGTGCAGCTCTGCCCTGGCAATGGGGAGCCCCCAGCCCATCTGTGGGAACTCTGCACATCACTCTGGATGTGAGGAGTATCCCGAGACCACGTCGGGAGCCGAGACCCCCTCGGGGGGCTCAGAGACCRTGGCATGATGCCRGGAACACTTGGTGGTTGGACTTTGATCCTGCAAGTGAATTGCCAGTTTGGTATGAAGGCTGGAAGATCACACGGGTTTAAAGGGTGTTTTTATAAGGTGTGCACAGGGTGAAAATGTAGATTTTAYGATTTTTAGTATTAGGGTAARGGGGACAAGATGGAGGGAACAGGGCGTGTCTCGTCCTTCTTCTTTCTTCTTCTTGTTCTCCATCTTCTGCTGTGATGTTGGCACRTGGGGATTGGTTTGGGATAGAGGTGCACTGTCTAACATGGGTGATGGGTATTGGAAAGTAAAGGTAAATATGATATTCATAGTTTGTAGTATAAAAGACGACGCAGCCTCGTTGGAGGGCTGGAGAGCGTTGTGGCTGCCATGCTGGACAGACCTCTGTCTGGCAGGGAGAAAATTTTGTAGATAAGATAAAATAAACAACCTGAAGACCGAACACCAGAGAGTCCAGTCTTGTTCTTCAGAACCTGGGGCCGTTCCCTGGACCACCCAGCTCACCTCGGGGGCAGAGAACAAYCAGCCGACCCCAAGACCCATCTTCACTGCCCTCAGCACTCTCTGGGTGCTGCAGAAACAAGTTTTCACCTTAAAGGCCAAAATATTCCCCCAAAAACCTCTCTGCTGGGGAGTTCCAGGTGGTTCAGGAGGTGCTCACAGAGTGCTCCTCACCCACTGCTTTTCCCTCCTGGCAGTCCCAGCCCCTGAAATACCTCCCTGAGGCACAGAGGGGTGGAAGGACAATAAGAAACTGAGAAACCAGCAAATCTTGGGAACTGGAAGGGCTGATGGCAATTAAGGCAGCAAGGTAATTAAATGTGGTGTCTATCTCACAGCATCCTATCTCTCCTCTGATAGGAGAGGATCCTATCATCCTCTCTCGCAGGTGCTTTGGTGGGTGTCCTCTATCCTTTGAAACCAAGATTTCTGAAAGTTTTTTCCCTTCTCCAAGACTCACACTGGGTTTGKCTTGGCTTTTTGAATACACTGAGCTCTGCCTTACCAGCACAACCCACTTGCAGCCCAGCTGGAAGCAGCAGCTGGAAGCTGACARGTGATACTCCTCCAAGGCTGAGGTGTCATGGCCATCACTGCCTCTGAGAGCATCCCTGTGCTTCCCGAGGAGCTGGAGCTGCCATGGTGGAGCCAAAAACCTCCCTGGACACTCCAGTGGGTGCAGAGAGACAGGATCCTCTTGGATCTGGGCTCTGGTGTGAGTGATGGAGGATATTCCAGGACTGGGAGTGAAATGGCTTTTTCCAGTGATGATTTAAGCATCCAGCTGGCCCAATGAGCCCTCACAAAGCTTTCCCAGCATTCCTCAAGCTTTGGGGCACAAGAAGCTTCTGCCAAGACACTTTGTTTTGTCGTTGTTTTGTTTTAGTGTTCCCCCCCCAAAATAAAAGACATCYGCTCCCCATTGCACCAAGTTGTTTCAAACTCCACTTTTCCATAAGGGCTTTACAAAGGCCACCATCTCTACCATAGCCAAGGATGGGCCTGGGAGGGAACTCTCACAGCTTCCAGGGCTGCTCACTGCCCCATGGGCCAGCACAGCATCCATCCCTGGTGTGTGTGGAAGGGAAGCAGCTCTGTTCCTGTGGTTTTGTGGATGGTTTCTCAGGTGGGGTTCCAAACCCTTCCCCCAGCTGAGAATGGGCTGCTGTGAGCTGAAAAAGGCTCCACACTGGGCACCCAGCCAGGCTGGCTGCTCAGCACAGCCTGCTGCCCACCATCCCCACTGGGGCTCCTGCAGGACCCCACTTGCAGCATGGATTGGCTGCTGGAAGCAGTGGGATTAAGGGAATGGGGTGGCCCTGCAGAGCATCCCCAGAGCCCACAGGGGTTGGACAGGCRCCACCAGCCCAGAAAACCATTTCTCTCCCCTCTCCTGACAGCCCTCTGCTGCTTTCTCCTCCCAAGATGGTCGCTGCCAGTAATAGCAGGGAAATTCACATCCAAGCTGGGAAAATAACATGTTATTTTCCCAGCTGTGATGTCAGAGCTTGTCACACTCGCTGGCTTGGCCTGGACGTCCCCAAATGGCAACTTGGCCTGACTGTCCTGTAGGGGCTACTGAAATGTGCCCCTTTTTGGTGGCAGCTCTGCTTTTGCTCCCCAAAATGCTCCCCAAACACGTTGGGAGCCCCACATTGCTGCTGCTGGGCTGGGGCTGCCACAGCAAGCGCCGTGCTCGGTGCACCCCAGTTCCAGGGAGCATCTCTGCTCCTCTSCAATGTGGGGACATCCCAACCCATGTCCTGCACCAGCCCCAGCAGCGCTGAGCACCAGCACTGAGTGTTTGCATGGTTAGGAAATCCAGTCCTTTCCTCTTTCCTTTCCCTCTGCTTCCAGCACAGCTCCAGGTTTCCCTCTCTGAGCCTCCCAGCCAGGTGTGAGCATGGGGACCACGGGCACCTGCAGCTCTCCAGGCACTCAGGGAGAGGGATGCCCTGCCCAGCCTGGACCCAGCACTCCTTTCCTCCTCACCTGCAGCACCACCAGAGGATGCTCCCTGCATTTTTGCCTTTCCCGAGTCTGCTCATTAAAACTCACCAAGGAAAGGATCGAGCCCCTCCAGCGCCCAGCTCACCCCTGCAGCCCCTGGAATGCCTCTCTGAGAGGCGTTTCCCGCTCCCCACCTTCCCCACGAGGCACCACCAACCCCCCCACGTCCTTCGCAGCCACTTAACCCATCGCAAATTCACAAAGCCGGGCTGGGGGAAGCGCTGGCCCGGCGGAGCAAACAAACGAGGCAGGAATAAAGCAATGAAGCCCGGCTCCCAGTGCCGGACCCCGCGCGTGGCTGGGGTTTATTTCTTTCCCCACTTCTCCTCCGATGGACAAACCTCTTTTTTTTTTATTTTTTTTTCCCTTCCCTGATTGCATTTCACTCGCAGCCCCGTAACAAAGCCGTCACCTCCGCTCCAGGGAGACGAGTTACAATTACCAATTGCCGCCACAATTAGTGCTACTTCTTCCAGAAATTAGAAAGGGGAGCGGGAGGCTCGCGTGCGATTGATTGCTATTCATCCTGCTTTACGGTGACCTTGCTCTGGAGACGATGATATTCCTTCAGCCTGGAAACCGGGATTTGGAAAAAAAAAAAWAAATTAATTGTAAATTAACAGTAAGAACACACATTTCCTTTCAATTAATTTAAGCAGAATGAGGGGGCGTGAAGAGCGGGCGTTTGTTAAGGCCTGTACAGTTTAATTATTTTTTTTTCCCCCACGAGATAATGTAATTAATCTTAGAGGAGTCGGGGGGACACGGAGCATCGGGGAGAACAAAGCAGTTAACAGGCAAAGGAAAAATTAAGAGCCCATTATGTAAATGCGGCGTGTTTTACAGCCCTGGAGTTGGGAGGGGTCTGAGAAATAAGTAAAATAACGAGGCTGGCTGTGCTGGGGAAGGCTGCAATTAAACAGGGCTGGTGCTGGCGGGGCTGGTGGCACCCCACTGCTCAGGGGGAGCTTGCAAAGGGGGCTTGGATCACCCCCAGAGCCTGAGTGAGGATGGGGGGAGCGCTGGGGTGCTGGGGAGGGTCCCCCTGGACCCCACAGACCTGAGGGAGTTGATGTTGATGAAGCCGGTGGCATCAGCYGGCTCGTAGTCCCCTTGCACGTTCATGCTGCAGAGAGAAAGGCACTGTCACTGCCTTGGGATTCCCAGGGGAGCCAGGGCTGCCCTTTGGGAAGGGAGYAGGTGTGGGGGACCCCAGACCTGGCTGCTCTGCCCTGCTGCTGCCCCCTCATCCACTGCAGGGGCTCAGGGCAGGGTCCCTGCCAGCCCCTGGGGAACGGGCACGTGGCTCAGCCATGCCCAGGCTGCACAGGCCCTGCCAGGGACACAGCCCCAAAATTCCATCCTTGGTCCCTCACGTGCATCATCACCCGTCCATCATCATCACCCATCCATCATCATCACCCTTCCATCATCATCATCCTTCTATCATCATCATCCTTCCATCATCATCACCCTTCCATCATCATCGCCCTTCCATCATCATCATCCTTCCATCATCATCACCCTTCCATCATCATCACCCTTCCAGCATCATCATCCTTCTATCATCATCATCCTCCCATCATCATCATCCTCCCATCATCATCATCCTTCTATCATCATCCTCCTTCCATCATCATCATCCTTCCATCATCATCGCCCTTCCATCATCATCATCCTTCTATCATCATCATCCTCCTTCTATCATCATCATCCTTCCATCATCATCATCCTTCTATCATCATCATCCTCCTATCATCATCATCTTCCTTCTATCATCATCATCCTTCTACCATCATCACCCTCCCACCATCATCACCCTTCCTTCCTCCCCGTGCTCTGGCACTGCCCAGGGATGCTCACCCTGTCCCAGAGCAATCCTACAGGGATGGCTCTAGAAAAGGGACGGGATCCTGGGCAGCAGACACTGCCCCAGGCATGACCAGGGCTCCAGGCAGGCAGGGACAGCCCCACACTGGTGTGGGGCTTTGTGGACCTGGCAGGGATTCCTCAGTGCAACACTGGGCACATCCCCTTTCCCAAGGCTGCAGCCACCCACTGAATCCCAGCTCCAACAGTTTCCTACATCCCCAAAACACACGGCTCATTTCCCAGAAACCACAAACCTTAAAGCAGGAAGTGGAGGGAAATAAAGAAGAAAAAAAAWTTWAAAAAAAAGAGTTTACAACGATTTTACCTCCCCTGACGGGCCACAGAAAAACCTCTGTGCTTTTATTTTTGCTCATTCGAGTGGTTCTGACCTGCTCTATAATTACGTTACTTTCTACCTACTGTGCAGAGGCATTTCCACACAGCTCTGCCTCTCACAGCTTTCTCTCGGGTTCCTGTGACGCCGTCACTCAAAGGCTTTCAAACCAGCGATGTAGAAATCAAAAAGAAAAGGAAAATGGTTGGAGACGCAGGGAGAATAAGTGCCCCTGCTTTTCTCTCCCTCTCTCTTTTTCCTCCGTCCCACCCCCCTCCATCCTCCTTTTTTTTTTCTTCCCTTTTTTTTTTTTAATACTTTATTCATTTAATCTCTCCAAGTGAGAGTGCAAAGCATAATGAAGGGTTGGGACGGATTATTAGGAGCTGTTGATTTTGAGGGGGAGGAAAGGGGGGAAAAAAAGCCAGAGAAGAGAAAGAGAGAAGATAATTTGACTCCGACTGATCTAAACTCATTCGGGTGTATTTATGGCTTATAAAGTGTTTAGAGAGATTGAAAGGAGTTGAGGGAGGGCTGAGGGGGGAGCGAGCAAGCGAGAAAACAACACGAAGAAAAAGGGAAAAGCCAGAGGGGGAAAAAAACCAATATTGACTTGAAACATGGCTCATGCTTCAGCTGGATGCTGGGCTGGGCCCAGGGTGTCACCTGGGGATGGGATGGGATGGGAATGGTATGGGAAATGGGATGGGATGGGATGGGATGGGGATTGGGATAATGGGGATGGGATGGGATGGGATGGGATGGGATGGGATGGGATGGGATGGATGGGATGGGATGGGATGGGATGGGAAATGGGATGGGATGGGATGGGGAAGGCGATGGGATGGGATGGGATAACGGGATGGGATGGGATAACGGGATGGGATGGGATAACGGGATGGGATGGGATATACGGGAATGGGGATGGATGGGATGGGATGGGATGGGGATGGGATGGGATTGGGATAAGGAGATGGAGATGAGGAGGGATGGGATGGGATAACGGGATGGGGAATGGGATGGGGATGGGATGGGATGGAGCAGGGTGGGATGGGGATGGGATAGGGAAGGGTAAGGATGGGATGAGATGGGGACAGGAGAAGGGAAGGGAAGGGAAGGGAAGGGAAGCGGAAAGGGAAGGGAAGGGAAGGGAAGGAGAGAAGGGAGGGAAGGGAAGGGAAGGGAAGGGAAGGGAAGGGAAGGGAAGTGGATAGGGAAGGGAAGGGAAGGGAAGGAGGGAGGGAAGGTGAGGGAATGGGGAAGGGAAGGGAAGGAAGGGAACGAGGAAGGGAGAAGGGAAGGGAAGGGGAAGGGAAGGGAAGCGGAAGGGAAGGGACGGGAAGGGAAGGGAAGGGAAGGGAAGCTCACTGTCACATCCTGGCCACCCTCCCACTCACCTGACCGCTCCTCGTTGTAGAGGAAGCGTGGGGACTCCACTGCCCAGGATGTAGACGTGGCCCTTTGAAAGACGGAGAGGGCGACGGTGCCAGCCACGGCCTCCTGCGAGTGCCCGATGCCTCCGCACGGAACTCACACTCGGGGCTGTGCCAGAAGCTGGGGACACGAGATGGGATCAGCCAGGGGCTTGGGAAGGCCAGAGGGACCTGGGACCCCAGGGCAGCCTAGGGTGGTCCCCAGGCTAAGCCTTACAAGGCAGAGCTTGGTGACTTCCAGGGAATGGGATGCGACTGCAGGACTGGGTGAGGAATGAGATGCTGGACGTGCAGGCTGAGCCATCAGGATGGGGATCTCAGGTGTTTCCCTGGGATTCACAACACAGGCTGAGCCATGAGGGATGAAGATCTCAGGTGTTTCCCATCTCCTCATGATGGGAGAAGAGGATGGAACAAACTAGAATAGGCCATGGGCCATCCTTGCTCCAGCTCTGCTGGGCAGGGTGATCATGCAGATGAAAAGCGTTTCTTAAGTAGGAATGAAATTATCCCTCAAAATCCACCATCTTGGGAGGCCAGGTGGAGACAGCACAGATGGACACAGAAATGGGGGGGGATCAGCTCCCAGCCCCCAAGAAAAGGATGAGCCATTGTCCCTGGGATTAGGGCAGAGTAGAAGTCTGCCCAAGGCCACCCAAGCCGTGGACTGTGCTCAGGGGGATGCCAGCCCCACAGGAAAAACCTCAACCCCAGCAGCGTCGTGAAAAGGAAACGCCCCTCAGCCACTGGGGTCCAGTGGGGCAGTCACCCCAGCAGTTACCCATTCCCGCACCCCAGAGGGATGCAGAGCAGAGTGGCTCCCCAGCGTCACTGAGGCTAGCCTGGCTGCCTGGGCTGTGCTTTGGGGCACAGGGATCCCAGCACCCCACATGGGCTGTGCTGTTGGGCTACAGGGGTCCCAGCAGCCCCACTTGGGCCTCGTGCTTTGTGGCACAGGGCTTCTCAGCAGCCCCACTGGTGTGCTTTGGGCACGGAGGTCCCAGCAGCGCCAGGTGGCTCTCCGACCTTCCAGCCCCCAAGTCGTCGAGGAGGCTATTCCCTAGGCTGCTCTCCTACTAGAGGGCAAGTTTTGATTGGTGTCCCCACGATGGGGGGTGGCTGCAGCCACGAGGAGGCTGATGCACAGAGGGGAGGGCAGTGCTGGCACCCCCACGAGAGAACGTCTCCATCCAACCCTGCAGCACGCTCCTCCTGCCTGGCTCCGGAGGCGAGCAGCCTGACAGCACAAATGCGCTGAGCTGAATCCCGGGCTGGGTGTTGGGCGCAAGTTGCAGCCCACACCTCCTGACCCCCAAACACATCCTGGGGGAGTGGCTGGGGCACTGGCAAGTGCACGGAGCGGGCCGTGCCCTGCCTGCCACACCGAACGCCCCTCCCTGTCCCTATGGCAGGTTTTAGCAGGGGAGCCCTGGGGAGACCCGGATGTTATAAAGCCTGAGGAGACTGCAGAAGGAGATAGAGGTGAGAAAGAAAGAGCCACATTCACCGCCCTCAGGCGTTGGCCCGTTTATCTCTCCCATCTTCACACGGTGCCCCTCGCACCTTATACCCTTCCCAGCTGGGCTTGCTGGGCGAAGGCATTAAAGAAACCAAATAATTTCCTTTTGTTGTTTGCGCCTCACCACAGCCCCTGAGCAAGGTGTACTGCAAGCCTCGTCCGGGGTCGAGTTGTGGCCCTGCTCCAAGGCAGGCACCTAATGGTCCTGCAGCCCTCTCAGGCACCACAACCCCGCCTCTCTGACTGACCCCCTGCTCCACAGCACGGCCACATGTCCGCTCAGGCACCAAACCACCTCTCTGAACTGACCCCCCTGCTGCAAGGCACAAGCACATAGTTTGGTCCCCTGCACAGAGCAGTCTTATGTATACGGAGTCGGATGCAAGACAAAAACTGGCAAACCCTCACCTCTCTGAACTGACCCCTTGCTGCTCCAAGGCACAGCCCATTGTCCTTGCCAGCCCCGTCAGCACCAAACCAACTCTCCCCCAAAGCTGACACCCCTTCTCCAAGCTATGCATAATGTGTAGTTCCCTCAGGCACCAACCCACCTCTCTGAAGCGACCCCCCTCGCTGCTCCACTGCCAGGGGATTTGGGACCCTTCCCTGCAATCAGCACTGCCATGCCAGTAGCTACCCCAGCTTCCAGGCAAACACACTCCTTTTTTTGGTCCCCACCCTCCAAGCACAGCRCTTCAGCTAGCAGGATTGATGTAAAAAATCCCCGTAAAAATAACCCCCAGACCCACTAAAATAATAACCAGCTGCTTAAATCCTGGCTCTGACAGCTGCAGGTGGGAGGAAGCATCCCCCCCTGCCGACCCCCGCTGCCGACACTGGAAGCGATCCCCCTTAATGACCTSCCCGCCATCCTGCCCTAATCACGGCGCAGGCAGGGGGACAATGGCATTTCCGCACCTGGGAAGGAGGCAACGGCTTCAAAGCCACCCCTCCACAATGGGATCAATAGGAACGGGGGGAAGATAAACACTAATTCTCCTAAAAACGGCACTAGCTGCAGTAATGAGGTGTTAAAGGAAGGTGAGCTTGAAAGCCTGGCCTGGGGCACGGGGGGACCCACGGGTGCTTTTTGCACCCTGCCGGGGTTTTTCCTTGGCTTTAGGATTGGCTGGCAGGGGAGTTTAGGACCAAGCTGGGAATCCCTGGGGATTCAACACGTGGAGCCAGGGAAACAGCATCCTCTGCCTGGCAGKGGTGGGGAGGGAGAATTCAAACCGTGATTCCCTCAGTGGCTTCTTAACCTGGTGGCTGCACAACAAGGCAGTGGTTAGGAATAAACAGACAAACAGGTTTAGGCCTGAACTACCAAAAAAAAAATAGTCAAAAGAAAGGCAGGCCAGGTCAAAGTCTAATAAAAATGGCCAGAGGCAAGAGTGGCACTGGAGAATGAATGAGGGCAGGGGCTGTGATCCAAGAGGAAGGTGACAAAGGCTCCCCCAGCCCCTGTCAGGGCCCTAAAATGTGATTTAAGCAGCAYAGGGGCTGAGGCATTAAATGCTGATTGCTGAGGAAGATGCAAGAGTGAATGTCCTTGGAGGGGAAGGTGACAAGCACGGGCACAGCAGCTGCAGGGAGAACAGCCTGGCCCAGTCCTGCTGGATCTGCTGCTGCCCAAAGCCTGAGCTCCCAAAATCAGCTTATTGCAGGGGATCTCCCCATGGAGGACCCCACAGGAATCATCCCAGCCCTTGTGGTTGGAGACCCCTGAAAAGTGATGGAAGAAGCTGAGAGGCTGAGAACTCAGGGCCTGTGAGGGACAAATGTTTGGCCATGGGGCAGGAACCTCCAGGGTGAGAGCTCTGAGCACCCAGGTGTGGGCAGAGGGGCTTGGAGCCTGCTGTGGGCACTCTGGGCTAACCCTGCTTCCTGCAGCTTAGCAGCACAGCCTGGCCGGGGCTGGATCCGTGGGGCAGCCCCCGGGGCAGGGCTGGCTCTCCCCCAGTGCCAGGACACGGAGCTGCTCCTGTGGCACCGGGGAAACGCTGAGCTGGGACCCCCAAACGCAGCCCACGGGCTGGGGCTGCTGCACAGGAGGGAGGACACKGGGTTTCGGTGCCGGGGGAGCCGCCATCCCCTCGTTCCTCACGGCTCCGGCCCTCTCCAGGCAGCGCTGTCCTGTCCCGGAGCAGGAGCCCCACGCCGCAGTGCCCCTGTGTGGGCTGTGCACCACATAGCACGGCCAGGACCCTGCATCCCTCCTCGAGGAGCCCTGTGCCACAGTGCCAGGGCCACAGGACACTGCAGAGCCCCCTGTGCCACACTGCCAGGATCAGGGACACTGCAGAGCCCTCTGTGCCACAGTGCCAGGGCACGGGACACCCAGGAGCCCCCTGTGCCACATGCCAGGGCACAGGGACACAGAGCCCCTGTGCCACATGTGCCACACTGCCAGGGATCAGGGACACTGCAGAGCCCCCTGTGCACAGTGCCAGGGCACAGGGACACTGCAGAGCCCCCTGTGCCACAGTGCCAGGGCACAGGGACACTGCAGAGCGTGCCACAGTGCACAGGGCACAGGAGACCCAGAGCCCCCTGTGCCACACTGCCAGGGATCAGGACACCAGATCCTATGCCACAGTGCCAGGGCATAGGGACACTGCAGATGCCCTCCTGTGCCACCGTGCCAGGGCACAGGGACACCAGAGCCCCTGTGCCACACCTGCCAGGGATCAGGGACACTGCAGAGCCCTGTGCACAGTGCCACAGGGACACAGAGCCCCTGTGCCACAGTGCACCACAGGAGACACTCACAGAGCCCCCTGTGCCACAGTGCCAGGGCACAGGGATATCCAGAGCCCCCTGTGGCCACACTGCCACACGGGACAGCAGAGCCCCCTGTGCCACACTGCCAGGGCACAGGGACACTCAGACCCTGTGCCACCTGCCAGGGGCATCAGGCACACCAGGCCCCTGTGCCACAGTGCCAACAGGGACCACAGAGCCCCCTGTGCCACATCTGTGCCACAATTGCCAGGGGCACAGGGACACCAGAGCTCCCTCTGCACAGTGCCAGGGCACCAGGGACACACCAGAGCCCCTCTGCCACACTGCCAGGGCGCAGGGACAGCTCTCCAGCTCCAAATGCCACGGCAAGGGTTTTGAAGTTTAAAGTTTGGGTGCCCCATATCCCAGCTGTGGGAGGCAAGGACAGAGGTGGAAGGGGTTGGAGGTGGGAGCTGGGGAAAGGTGACATGAGAGGGGACAAAAGGATGGTGAATGACATCCAAATGTGCTGGTTGGGATGAAGTGGTGGCACTGGGCTGGGAGATATTCCATGAGCAAGCCTCATGGAATATGGCATTGCCTCCCAAAGGCGGGCACGGAGCTCCCTGGGTAGGAAAGCAGGCACAGTGTGGGGTTTTGCCCAATCCAAACCCACCTTTCTCTCCTCTCTCAAAACCCACACCTCCATTTTGCCACCAACGGGACCTGCAAGCRCCAGCAGCAAGGAGGGAGGATGAGGAGGAAGGCTGGGAGGATGAGGCTGCTGGGGCAGGACTGGGCTGCACCTACCGTTGTACACCAGCTCCGAGAATTTCAAGGAGAGCCCCTGCTTGATTTTCCTCACTTCGCGGTCCATGGTGAAGGCCTCGATATCTAAATGTGCATGGTGCAGGATGGTTCCTGCTGGGGTCTCATAGATACCTAGCCATTTTTCCAGGCAGGGGGAAAAGCAGAAAAAGAGAGAGAAACGAATGAGACCCAAACTGTCAGCAAATGACAAAAAATAATGACTTGGCTGACAGAAGGAGCCGTGGTCGAGCGCATTCAGCCTCAGCTCGCTGTAAAATGCATCTGTCATTATATTCATGCTGGGGCCGAGACAGTCCACTCCGCACCTTGCGGAGAAAATTTCTAGATTCCCCTCTTTGAAGAGGCACTCTGACGAGGCTAAATGACAGGGTTTGGGAACCGATCCCCCCACCCATCCGTGCCCAACGGTCTGCAGCTGAAAACCTGTAATTAGCCGAGCGAGCGGGGCAGGGGCGCGGGGAGCGCGGTGCCCTCCTCTCCCGCGGCTGCCGGAGCCAGCGAGGTACCTGGGGCTGGCAGGGCAGCTCCTCGGGGCTGGCAGGGCCCCCCGGCCCCTTCCTGCTGCCCCCCCATTGCACAAGGCCTGGGGATGGAGGGGGTTTCATTATTTTGGCGTGCTGCTCCTTTGTTCCAGCCRGTTTTGTGCGTGGTGCGGTTATTTGGTGTTTAAATGCGAGCGTGGCCAGGCAGTTCCCCGTCCATGGAGGTGGAAAATATTGTGGGGAAATGCTGAGCTGGTCTGGCTGTGAGTATGTGATGGGAAAGGCTGTGAGCTTGAAAGGATTGTCTCCTCCAAGCCCAGCTCCCATCTCCTGCACCATTGATCCTAAATCCATTTGGGGCCCAAAATGCTCCAGGCAGTGSTGGGGTCACASCCTGAGTRCCACAGCCAGGGCTGTGGCASCAGCCCAAGGCTCTTCCATCACACCTCYTGCCAAGCCAGGGCTGTGGAGCTCAGGGTGTGACCCCAGAGCCAGGGCTGCTCCAGCAGCARGTCCCTGTCCCCTGCCTGCCCACAGGGATGGTCCCTTCCCAGTGCTGGGCAGCTGCTGTGCTGCAGTCCCGGGAATGGCAAAGGGAACAAKGTCCCCACGGAAGGGGATGTGTCCCCAGCCAGCCCCAGCCCCAGGAGAGGCTGAGGGGAGCCCACAGGGCTCAGAGCTTCACCAGGCTCTGGAGAGTGGCACAGGCTCAGCACCTCCTGTGCCAATGTGGCCACAAGAAGACACGACAGGAGRCACAAGGGCAGCAGCCCAAGGCTCTTCCATCCCATCTCATCCTAAACCCATGATTTCAGCATCCTACAGGCACAGACCACAGTCTGACTGTCCCAAAGGAGAGCAACCCCTCCTCTCCAGCCACCCCAGTCCCTGGGGCAGCTCAGGTGCTCACCAAACACCCATTCCCTCAGGARGTGGGAGCAGACAGCCAAATCAACACCAAACCCCAGCTGTCCCCATGGGCACAGCAGTGACACAGGGGCACAGGGAGKTGCCCCAGKCCCTGACTGTGGAGCTGAGCCCACRACTAATACAATTAATACAATTATAATRAATATTCCCTCTCCTTCCCCTTAGGGGCTGTTAAAGCCAGTTTGGGCTGAAGGTTTGGGTACCTGCCTTGTCCRCACCTCCTGCCCATCTGGGGGTGCTGGGAGACAGGAGCAGAGCGTGTCAGCTGGGGCAGAGGGGAGGGCAGCTGACAGCCACTCTCCAGCCTCTGCCGAGGAGACAAGAGACACCTTCAAAGTGACACTCGCACAATCTCCAAGTGTCTATTTTCCTCTCCCCATGTTTACAGGAAAAAGACAGAGGTGTCAGCACTGCAGCCCAACGATGCTTCAATCACCCCGTAATTACTGCTAAGGAAGGGGGGACCGGAGCAGGGGGGACYGGGAGGGAGGCGGCGAAGGAGACAGCTGCCGCTACTTAAAATTTTCTAATTTGTAACCTCGGCTGTCACTTCACCTCCATCGGAGCAATTCCGCTGCGCTGAGTGCAGGCTGTCACTCCCGACGTCATCCCTGGCACAGGAAGGGATGCGCTGCCTTCCCGAGGGGAAGGGCAGGGGGATGCTGTGCCCACGGGAAAACGCTGCCCAAATTTCCACCCCCGCTCCGGGGCTGGGGCTGAGCCAMCAGGCCCAGTTTTGGTGCTCATTGCAGGGAAAGGGTTTTCCTCTTTCCTCCTCCATCAGCTCAGCGCATCCAGAGGAGGAAAAAGGAGGGAGCCAAGGGGAGGAAAAGCCCCAGCCGCCGGCAGCGCTCGGCTTTTGGCAGCGGCCGTCCCCCTCCTTCCCTTTTCCTCCCCACTGATTTCATTTACCTCACTTAATTAGCCCCCCTTCGGCGTTGAAAAGGTAATTTGGTAATGAGGGTGTGAGCGGGAGGCAGAGGCAGYGCCGTGCCCCCCGGCCCGGCCGTGCCCCCGACCCTGGCACCCTGTCATTAGCCACCCTCCTGCCACCAAAACAAACAGGGCCAGCCCGAGTTAATTGGGCTTGAAAGGTTCCGTGTGCCCCTCGCCCATTAGGCCTTAACGAAGCCCAATTAGGAGCTTAGTAAAAATCAATGCAAATTAATTTTTCCTCTTCTCTGATTTCCTGGGGCTGGGAGATGAGGAAGAGGAGGCACCTTCACTGCCACCTCCACCACAGGGAAGGCTCTAGCCGTGCTGCTGGCCGTGCCTCAGTTTCCCCTGCAGAACCCCAAATCTGCTGGGTAACCTCACACTGCTGGGCTTAAAAGGATTGTCTCCCCCAAGCCCAGCTCCCATCTCCTGCACCATTGATCCCAAATCCATTTGGGGTCCAAAATGCTCCAGGCAGTGGTGGGGTCACACCCCGAGTTCCAAACCCCTGGAGGAGAGCAGGCACCCACAGCACCTCCGGTTCTGACCTGCTCCATCCCACTCTCCCCTGCAGAGCACATTTAAGGGAGGTTTCTCTCAATCCCAAAAAGCCAACCAGGGCCAGGATCCTGCTCGAAGCAAGGAGGGGGAGGCTTCCCCAAGGTCTCATCCCAGTGCTGACCTGCTCCATCCCACTCTCTCCTGCAGAGCACACTTATGGGAGGTTTCTCCCAGTCCCAAAAAGCCAACCAGGGCCAGGATCCTGCTCGAAGCAAGGAGGGGGAGGCTTCCCCAAGGTCTCATCCCCACGGGGAGCCACCCCCGGGTCTCCCCTCCCTGCAGGGCCGGCCCGGASCCCCGGTCCCCCGGCGGGGCGATCGCTCGGCGGTGTCACACAGCAGACAGACGTGACAGCTAAATGGGGTCTGGAGGAATTATTAAATGCTGGAAGGGTCACTAGAGCGTGTCAGTGGCTCTTAAATAAAAATAAAGCAGATTTTGACAAATTACTCAGCATCCTGAATGCAAATGCACAGGCTGGCGTGTGCGGGTTGGGGTTTTTTCRTTCCTTCTTTTGGCTTTAATTTGATTATTCAAACTCATATCAAATGATTTGGGGTTTTTGTTTCTTGCCCTGTGGTGGGGAGGAACACTGCAGGCTTAGTATTACCAAAATATTTGCTATTGTCCTGCACAGAGGGCAAGTTTAAAGAAAGGAAGCATCTAATTAAGTATTAACYAGATTTAAAACAAAAGAGTTGGAGCAAGGAGTTGGGAAATGATGCTAAGCCACTTCCTTAGTTTTGCACAGGGCAGCCTGCTGCCTCCAGAGGTTTCCAATGAAATTGATCCCYATGGAAGATCAATATTAGGAGACARYGACTCAAAAATGRYRGGATAAATCAAATATTTGSTTTTTTWAAAAAATCAAAACAGTAATTTGCATCAGCTTCCTGTGGTTTGTACAGGRATTGGAGAGTCTGGCACCATCCAGGACCTTCCATGAGCATATCCRCKCAAAACCTAYAGCCTGGTGTGRTTGCTGTGGGGKCAGGTCTCACCTGGGGGCACTGGGACCCCGGGCTGGTGCCAGCAGTGGCACTGAGAGGGAAACTGCTCTCATTAAAGAGCAACAAGGAGTCCCTGACGTGGGGAAATCTCTGCCAAAAGCTGATGGGGAGGCAAAGGCTGAAGGCTGCTACCTGAACCAAAGCACCCCAGGATTCCTGAGCTCCCACCATGGTTTTCCCATTTATTTTTGTCTCTTCAGGGCAGTGCTCTCACCTCTGGACTTCATCCCAACGAAGCGATTCTCCACGATGTCGATGCGCCCGACGCCGTGCTTGCCCCTGTGAGGAGAAGGGAGGTTACACAGTCCCAGCCCCACAGGGGGGTCAGAGGGCTGGACAGTGGGGAAAAACCCCAAATGACAGCAGGCCAGCACTGCTGACCAGCAGCAGGGACAAGGATAAAGCAGATGAGAAGGAAATGGGTTTTTCTCTCCACCACTTGTCACTGGGGCTACCAGTACTGCAGGCAGCCATGGYTGGKARTTAGGCCACTGGAAAATAAACTGGGCAAGAAGACAGGACATGGCACAGCTGTATTCCCAAAGCACTTTTAAAACCACTTATTAACCATTTAAAAAGTGAACAAAGTGGAGAAGTTCATTCCCATTCACCACCAGGAGGATAAAGGCACAGAGGAGGATGGCCAGGGACTGGGTGGCATTTAGGAGGGYTGGGTGCCCTTGTGGGTGCCCTCATGGGTGCTGCTGTATTTTTGGGCAAACTCCTGAGGATGGTTCTGTGCCAGCAGCAGCAGAAKCCGGGCATGGGGTGGCACATGGAAAGAAAAGCCCCAAGGAGCTGCTGCTGTGGAGACAGGAATAGAACAGGGCAATGAACCTGGCCAGCAGGTCTCCATTCCCCCAAAAAGTCAACTCTCCACACAAAAAGGACACTGAGCCCTCTCAGGGAGACAAGGCAAGGCAAGATGTGGGAGCAGGGGGTCCAGGACTGAGCTGGGACAAGAAGCAAAGACAGGGGCAGGGCAGCTGGGGCACACAGGCAGCCCAGAGAATGCTCAGAGAGCTTTTCAATCCTCCTCACACCCAATGAGCAAAACCCTGAGGTATTTATACCCCTGTGCTCCTGGCCTCGGTGCCCAGGCTCTGCGTTGCTGGCATTTATGTGCACAACTGGCACCATCCCATCGCTGGCCACCATCCCTCGGGCCACCAGCGATTGAGAATGCCTGCTCTCTACCCTGCTTGGGTGCCCTGGGGACGCTGCCCGTCCCCTCCTTGCTGGTCCGGACAGTGGTGGCAGGGGTGTCCCACCACCAACTTGAGTGCCCTGGGACGCTGTCCCCGTCCCTCTGCTGGCCCGGCACAGGGTGGCAGAGGGTCCCACCTCGCACTATGATGCCCTGGGGACGCTGCCCTGTCCCCTCTGCTGGCCGGACCAGGGGTTGGCACTCACGCGACTGTCGTTCAGGTACCACAAAAGAGCTTCCAGCGCCGAGAACGAGTGGCTCCGTTCCCCAGTCGTTGCGTGACCTTCACCGGGGACCACTGCATGAGGCGGGGACAGAGGATGGGCAGGATCAAAGCCGGTTGTCAGGATCCTCTCTCCGGAACGTCACCCCGCGGGCGTTAAATAGACTGTGTGACAGATATTGAACCTCTAAATAACTCTTAAAAAAGGCATATCCAAGCTGAGTTCTGAGGGAGGCGAGGGAGGGGGACCCACCTCTGGGAGAGGCAGCGTAAAATAAACTATAATAAAAAAGGGCCATAAAAACGTCACCCCCCCCTTTTTTTTCCTCCCTCTCCTCCCTCTCTCTTTTTTTTTTTTTAGGGCCTTGGAAATTGCAACCAAGGCCCTCTAACTAATTTGAATTTCACGCTCGCCGCAATTGTCTTACGCGCTGCATCCTTCTGTCCCACCAGCCCTCGTCTGGGGAGGGGGGACAGACGAGTGACAAATGTGTGTCCCCCCTCCTCTCACCAGCACGGGGGGTGTCCGGGGGGACCCCCAGGCCGGGTCTGCCTCCCACACCGCACGCACACGCACCCCGCGGCGGGGCGCTCCCCGCCATGAATTCATTATTGCACCTTTTCTTTCTTTTCCCCCCCTCCTTAATTTTTTTGGAGTTATTTTTTTCTTTTTTTCTTTTTTTTTTTTTTTTTTTTAAGGGCACCGGGCAGGAGCAAAGCAGAGCGGGGTGGTGATGGTGGTGATGGGGGGGGATGCTGAATAGAAAGAGGCATTTTTCTTTAGCGGTGTGAAATGAGCAATAAATGTATTAGGAAGCTGACAAGGGGGCTGCGGAGCCCACAAAGAAAAGCGGTGCGGAGTTGGAGGCTAATCCCCCCTCCATCTGCCCTCCTCATTACCATTTAACGCACTATCAGTTGCCAATCAGCCTCAATGCCTCCCTTTCTAGTCTTTATTATATAGGCGCCCGCAAGAGCCCTGTCTAGTGACGGGGGCTGTCAGCTCCCCCCCAGCGCCCCCCCCTTAAACCCCCTATTTTCCAGGGGTTTATAAACTCAGTTGTAAATTGCTATTAAATGTAAACTCGCGGCAATAATGAACCTTAAGCTGCTTCTCGGCGTGGGCCCCCCCACCCCGCGCCCTCCCCTCGCCCCGGCTCTTTCTCTCCTCATCCTCCACCGGGATATTGGCCSGGGTCCGCTCGGCGAAGAGCCGACAACGTCGGGGCTGTTGTTGCTGAAAGCTGCTTAGCCTTTGAAATAGTTAATAATTAGATTAAAACTTCAAATAAATTAACTAGGGGCTGAATGGGCTGCCGGGAGGGGGGCTGCTCCTTGCGGGGGGATCGTTAGAAAGGAGCAGGGAGGCTGGCGGTGGGGAGGGGGCGAACCCTCCCAGCAGGGTCTCCCCCCAGCCTGTGCTGGGCTCGGCGCTGCTGCCAGGYTGGGTGGTGGCACGGGGATGGCTGTGGCTGGCAGAGGTGGTGATGCTGCTCAGTGTGCCCTGCTCTGGGGCTGGGCTCTGCCGTGTGTCCCCAGGGATGCAGTGGAGCAGCCCCAGGGATGCAGTGGAGCATCCCCAGGGATGCAATGGAGCATCCCCGGGGATGCAATGGAGCATCCCCAGGGATGCAATGCAGCATCCCCAGGGATGCAGTGGAGCAGCCCCAGGGATGCAATGCAGCATCCCCAGGGATGCAGTGGAGCAGCCCCAGGGATGCAGTGGAGCGTCCCCAGGGATGCAGTGGAGCAGCCCCAGGGATGCAGTGGAGTGTCCCCAGGGATGCAGTGGAGCGTCCCCACGGATGCAATGGAGCATCCCCACGGATGCAATGGAGCATTCCCAGGGATGCAATGCAGCATCCCTGTCTCCTCCATGATGGCATCACCAGCCAAACCCTGCTGAGCAGCTCCCCAGCTGTTACCTGGCCAGCATCACCTGCACGCCCTCAGAGCCGCCTGCAGGAGAGGGGACCCTGTGCCCACTGTGCCCTGAGGGCAGGTGAGGGAGCTCAGAGCCCTTTCTGGGGGTCCCAGCAAGCCCCTGGGATCTGAGCAGACCCTCTGCACACCTCAGAGCCCTGGTGTGCTGCTGCACCATCCTCAGCCCTGATGTCAGAGTCAGGGCCACCCATCTGTCCCCACCCCCAGCTGCCAGAGAGCCCCAGTCCAGCTGGGAAGTGGGGCCTGGGGACCCAGGGACAAGGGCCTGGCAGCAAGGAGGCTCTTACCCCTCTCAAACTCGATCTCCAGCACGTCTGGGGTGTCGGGAGACTTGGCCGGATCACAGGTCTTGGTGTAGAGCCCGGGAGGAGCCTGGTTCTGCAGGAGAGGGAGAGAGGAGGGACAGGCAGTGGCATTGCCATGGCCAACAGTGCTGGCAGCCCCAGCCCGGAGTGCATCCCCCGTCCCAAAGCACATCTTCCATCCCAAAACACATCCTCCATTCTAGGGAGTCATCCCCCATCCCAAAACACATCCCCCATCCTAGGGGTGCATCCCCCATCCCAAAGCTCATCCCCCTTCAGGGGTGCATCCTCCATCCCAAAACACATTCCCTATTCCAGGGGGCCATCCCCCATCCCAAAGCTCATCCCTCATCCCAAAACACATTTCCCATTACAGGGGTGCATCCTCCATCCCAAAACACATCCCCCATCCCAAAGCACATTCCCCATCCCAAAACACATCCCCCATCCCAAAGCACATTCCCCATCCCAAAACACATTCCCCATTCCAGCGGGGCATCCCCCATCCCAGGGGATCATCCCCCATCCCAAAACACATTTCCCATTCCAGGGGTGCACTCCCCATCCCAAAGCACATTCCCCATTCCCGGGGAGCATCCCCCATCCCAAAGCACATTCCCCATCCCAAAGCACATTCCCCATCCCAGGGGGGCATCCCCCATTCCAAAGCACATTCCCCTTCCAGGGGTGCAGCCCCCATTCCAAAGCACATTCCCCATCCCAGAGGTGCATCCTCCATCCCAAAACACATTCCCCATCCTAGGGGATCATCCCCCATTCTAGGGGGTCATTCCCCATCCTAGGGGGTCATCCCTCATCCCAAAACACATCCCCCATCCTAGGGAGTCATCCCCCATCCCAAAGCACATTCCCCATCCCAAAGCACATTCCCCATCCCAAAACACATTCCCTATCCCAGGGGGCCATCCCCCATCCCAAAACACATCCCCCATTCCAGGGGATTATTCCCCATCCCAAAACACATCCCCCACTCCAGGGGATCATCCTCCATCCCAAAGCACATTCCCCTTCCAGGGGTGCATCCCCCATCCCAAAACACATTCCCCATCCCAAAGCACATCCCCCATCCCAAAACACATCCCCCCCCTTCCAGGGGTGCATCCCCCATCCCAAAACACATCCCCCATCCCAAAGCTCATCCCCCATCCCAGGGGTGNAAAACACATTCCCCATCCTAGGGGATCATCCCCCATTCTAGGGGGTCATTCCCCATCCTAGGGGGTCATCCCTCATCCCAAAACACATCCCCCATTCCAGGGGATTATTCCCCATCCCAAAACACATCCCCCATCCCAGGGGTGCAGCCCCCATCCCAAAACACATCCCCCATCCCAGGGGTGCATCCCCCATCCCAAAGCTCATCCCCCATCCCAAAGCACAGGACCAGCACGGCGCCGGCGCTTACCGGGGGCCCCGGGAACAAAGGGGTTGGCAGAATCAGCCAATTTTTCCCCTCAACTTGATCTCATCTTTTCCTCCCCCGCCCCCGCAGCCGGAGGCGGGCTGGCGGAGCAGAAGCAAGGCGGGCAGGGGAGAGCAGGGCGCCGGCAGCGGGCCCCGCGCGTCCCCGACCCACAGCGCTGATGGGGAGGCCTGACCCCAGCAGGCGCTCCCGGCACACCGGCTCTCTCATGGTGTCCCCGGGGTTAATACACACGGGGGAAAATGGAGCAYCAAAGCAAAAACCCATTTCAGAGCACATCAACCTTTATGTATATATATATTTTTTTTTTTTTTCTTTCTCTGAGATTTATAGGGAAGAGGCATCTTATCTCCATCAGAGCCAGGCCAGCAGAGGCTCGGGTGCCGATGGTGAATTGCTGCAATTGAAGTGCGTGCCAGAAGGGGGGTGGGGGCCGGGAAATGTAATATAAAAAAGCTTTCCGGCCCGCAGAACAAATGCTTTGCAATTTCACGTGGCCCCTCAGCACTCACCCATGATGCGACTGCACAGGCTGACCCCAAAATACTTTCAGATCTGTGTTTGTAAACTCCTGCCTCCAGAGGGACTCCCCACCCAGCCACAGCTCCAGGAGGTGGAAGGGGAATGGAGGCACAGAGCAGCACCACGGAGAGCCAAGCAGCCTTTTAAAGGTGGCAAACTGGCATTTCCCCACCAAGCCCGGCTGGACAGAGCTGGAGCTCTGGGCATCTCTGGGCAGGGAGGCCCTGCCTGCACCCAACGCCTGGCCCACAKTCTCCCTGTTCCTCTTTTCCTTTTTTAAGCACAATTCTGCTCACTTAATCAAATCACGGAATAGTTTGGGATGGAAGGGACCTTTAAATGTCTCTTTTCCTCCCTTCTCTTGCATTCCAGCAAGGAAAAAATGATAAGGTATAAAGCAAGTTAGGGGAAAAAGCCCTATAACAATCCATCCAAAAGTGATTGCTTTAAAAAAAAATAAGCTTTTTAAATGGAAAAGTAATTTCTCTACAGAAGAAGTTTTCATCTAATTTTTTTTCCAGACTGGCAACAAGAATTTTAGTGAAAACTTCCATATATTTTTTGTCCAAATGTATTTATATTTGCTGAACCACTGCCAGCACCTGAGGGAACCCCACAGAGCTGCAAGGGAACTCCACCTCACCCTCCACACTGGGGGGAACCCCTTGTCTCACCCCAAACCTCGGGGTGCACATGCCAACACCAATCCTGGCAATACAGACATAGCCACCCAAGCACTCACTGCAGCAAACCCCTCCTCAGCTCCCATTTAATGCCATTTTTGTCCCTTTCCCTCGTTTTAAGGGACAGGCACTGGCTCATCTCCCCCGTGCCCCCACGRACAGATTACACGGGCTGTGGATTTCAATTTTACATCGTCTGGCCTTTCCTAGCCCTGATCACACTTATTAACTAGATGAACCTGWGAGAGATGATGAAAAACTTTGAGTTCAAAAGGAAAAGGTGGAGGGGGGTGGGAGAAAAAAGGCCGGAAAGTATTAAAAACTCTTTACTAAACATTGGAAGTCAAAGTCAGGTAGTTTCCAATTTTCCGAGCCAACTATGAAAACCCCTATTAAATAAAATAACTAAATAGAAATAAAAGTGACATTTGGCTTGCATTCCATCATTACGGTGCGAGTCTGTCCTCTTTTTATTCTCTCTGCTAAAAGCACAGTTCAAATGACAAATAGTTTGTTGCAGTGTATCAATGCCTTCTATTTATCCCTCCCCGCAGGGGGGCTAGTCCTGCAATGTCATCTTTAAAGGGAAGAGAGGGGAAAAAAGGGGGGGAAAAAGGGGGGAAAAAAAAGGGAAGAGTGTGTGGAAAGTGAGAGAGGGAGGGGGGAAGAAAGAAGCAAGAAAAACGGGGCAAGAAGAGAAGAAATTGGAAGCAAATGGTCCATGAAGTAAACCATGATGCAGAGCTATCGATGCCGCAAATGGTTTATTCATCCGGCTGATATTGTTGTGCCCGGGACTGAATGAACTCTTTCAGAGTGCCATATGAAGTTAAAGCAAGTAAATTTCTATCTTTCTCCACATTAGCTGCCTCATTGCCCTTCAATCGGGCCTCACAGAGGCAGAAAATAGCTCAACCATCTGCTTTCAAATCCCTGCGTTTGGCAGGTCCCGGGGGTTTGGGGAGGGGAGCCCGCCGTGCCTGGCACCCCGGACCTTGCCAGTGCCACCTTGTGCCCAGCACCGCTTCCCGGGCCGGGCAGGGGACAGCAGCGACGGGGACAGCAGCGACAGCAGGGACAGGGACAGCTCCGGAAAGCCACGTCCAGCACTGTCACAGGGTGAGGTGCCCGAGCAGGGGATGCTCCGGGTGGMGTCAGGGCACAGCTCAGCCCCGTTTGGGAAGGGAACGGGCTTGGCAGAGCCTGGGGAGCGCGGGGGATGGCTCGGGATGGGCGCGGGTCGGGCCCGTGCCACCTTCAGCTYAAGCCGTGAACGCCCATCCCTGTGCCAACCACTGTCCCCGAGGAGGAGACGCTACAGGAACCCGGCTCTGACCCACAGACACCCCTCGGGAGGGCACCAGAGGAGGAGCGGGACCCCCTCTCCGCCTTCACCTTCCTCTTCCTCCCTCCCCGCCGCAGGCACGCGTCAGCCCCGCTGCGGGAGCGGCTGCGGGCACGGAGCTCCAGCGGCTCCGCTCCCTCCGCGCCCGCCTTCCCCTCCTCTCCCGGGCTGTCTAATTAGGCCTGATGGATAGTTTAAATAGATAGTTTAAATGGAAAGTTTAAATAGCGGCCGGGCCGGGGAGCCGCTGGAGCGTGAACGGCGCAGGCAGCGCCAGCAGCGCCGCGGGCACGGCTCGCACGGCCGGAGATGCGGCGCTGTCACCGGCCCCTGGTCCCTGCTGGCAGCCAGAGCTGGTGGCCCCGTGGGTGCCCAGAGGGTCTCCAACACCACCACCACCCATCCAAGGGGAGGTTTTACCCCGCACCGCGATGGGGAGCGGGCTGGCGAAGCGAGGAGGGCTGGGCGAGCTGCAGGGACACCCCGAACCTCTGCCCCCCGTCACCAGCATCTATCTGCTCCTTTAACGCTGCCCGCGACTCTGTCCCCTCCGGAGTCACCCTGGGCCCTTCCCCGATCGCCCCGGCAATGAACGCGCGGGGGCGGCGGCGGAGCCTCCCCGCACACACGGGCGGCCCCGCCGTGAAATTTCCAATTAGGCTGCAAATACACGAGACGCCCCCGGCCCCGTGGCTGCCGTGATCGATTACCTTGGGGTTCTCCAGGATCCCGGCTTCGTAGCTGCAGCAGGCAGGGAGGGAGACAGAGGTCACTGCGGCACCTGCAACTTTGCAGCCCCAAAACCACCGGGACGGGACCCCCGCTCCCACCCAGCCCATGAGCACGGACAGAAGTACACGTTAAGGATTTCCAGAGCAACCCTGAAAGGACAGGCAGGCTTAGGAGAGTCCAGGAGATGAATGCTGCCACGTGGAATGGGGACAACTCGATAGAAAGGGAGGATGGAGGATTTGGTGTCACCCGCGGTCAGCATGTGGTGGGGCAGCCTGAGGCAATGGATGTGCAAAGGGCTGTTCTGGACATGTGGGTTGGAGGGGACTGGGGCTGCAGATCCCAGGGCTTCACCTCATGGGAGTTCCCCACCTGCCCAGCTCCTCACCTGATGTGCATGAGGTTCTCATCCATGCTCCAGGGTGTCTGAGGTGTCACAGGRACTGGGATGCCATGTTTCTGCCAAGAAAGGGAGAGTGGGGGTGAGCCAGCCTGCAGGGACAGCCAGCCCTCATCGGTGCTGGTTCCCAGCAGGATCAGCCCCAAAAGCACAAAGGCACAACCCATGGCACCAGCAGGGCAGACAGAGCAGGGTGCACTCCCATGTCCCTGAGCCACATCAGCTGCCACCACAAGGGCCACCTCAACAGGGACATCAGGGACACCGTGTGGCTGGCTGGGGGGAGAACGGCCATCCCAGCCCTGCCACAGGCTGAGCAGGGGCCCCAAGCACCCCGTGAACCCCAGAGATGGGSACACCAGCAGAGATCTTGTCTGCTTTTCCCAGCTCCAGGGCCAGGATGGTGCAATGATGCTCTCGGGTGTGTGGTGGGATTGTRGGGATGTTCTTTGCAGGGRCAGGAGCTGAATTCAATGACCCAGTGGGTCCCTTGCAACTCAAGGCGTTCCATGATTCTGCAATTCCCCCAGCCAGGCTTCTCAGCAAGGGGAGGTGACACTGGGATCTGGGTCCCCAAACCCACAGGATGCTCTAGAGAGGACAAATGCTCTGCCACGAGGGACAGCAGCACATCCTCACAGCCTCGGGCAAACCCTTGGTGAAGCAGGCACAGCCCAGGCAGGCTTAGTGCCCAGGGCACCTCGAGTATGCCYTGCCCAGGGACGTGTGGCCCCACAGCTGCTGCCTGGCCAGCAGGGCTGCAGCCCCGAGCCCAGCTCCCTAACGAGGTCACCAGCCTGCCATTTATCCACTGACACTTCAATGGGGGAAATTGCCTGTGAAAACGAGGTGAATACGTGGGGGAATTAGCGGGAGAGGTGACAGCAGCAGGCTGGAACTGGAGCCAGTGGGGACATCACCCACCCTGCAGGGACACCGAGTCACAATGTGCTGGCTGTGGGGTGGCCATGGCAAGACAGGGATGGGGACAGCAGCTCCCACTGAGCCTTGGTGTGTCTGTACAGCCTGGGCAGCTCTGGCACTGCAGTGTCACCACAGCAGGGACTCAGTGAAGGGCTCAGCTGGGGACAGGAGCAGGGGCTGAGGGGACATTTCTTGTTCTGCCAGGYACAGGGGAAGGAAATGTTCGTGGTTGTTGCATCACAGCCCTCAAACCCTCACCTGAGGTGGGAACAGGGTTCTGAGACCTCCTAATGCTGTAGGGGGACTGACTCAGCCCTGCTCCTGGGGGGACATGGCCTCAGGCTCATGGGTTCTGATTTGCTGGTTCCCCACCATAATTCCAGCACAGGGCCTGCTGAGACCCCCCCATTATCCAATCTAGACCTTCTCTGGCACAAATTAAGGCCATTTCCTCTTGCCCTATCTTGTATTTGTGAGAAGAGACCCAGCATTGGCACACCCATCTCACCTGGGGTGTACAAATCCATCTTCCAGACCTGAACACCAGTGATCCTGAGCTGCCTTGTGCCCTCTGCCAGCCCTGTCCTGATAACTGGGAAAGCCAGTGCTCCCCAACCCATCCTCACCCCATTTCAAAGAGGATCCTCCAAGTCCACACCCAATAGCTACAGAGCCTAGGCAGCCTTTGCTGGAGCCAAAGGTGCCAGAACCAAAGAGGGATGTTGTTCTCAGCTTCACCTGGCTCTGCCTGTGGCCAGGCTATTCCTGGAGCAGCACCCAGGAGAGTTTGGCTGCTCTCATTGAGGTGAGTGAGTTGGGCTGCTTTCATTAAGGTGAGGTTGGCTGCTGCTCATTGAGGAGAGTGTGGCTGCTTTCATTGAGTGAGTCTGGCTGGTCCTCATTGAGGTGGTACGGCTGCTCTCATTAGTGAGTCTGGCTGCTCATTGGGGTGAGAGTCTGCTGCATCCAATTGATGTGAGATCTGGCTGCTCCCATTCTGAGGTGAGTCGTCGCTGCTATCATTGAGGTGAGTGTGGTGCTCTCACTGAGTGTGAGTATGGCTCGCTCTCATCTGAGGTGAGTCTGGCTGCTTCTCATTGGGGTGAGTGTGGCTGCTCCCATTGGGTGAGTCTGGCTGCTCTCATTGAGGTGATATTGCTGCTCTCAAATATGGAGTAGTGAGTCTGGCTGCTACTCATTGAGGTTGATTTGGCTGGCTCTCATTGAGCGTGAGTTTGGCTGTCTCATTGGGTGGGAGTCTGGCTGCTCTCATTGAAGGTTGATTTGGCTCCTTCTCATTGGGTGAGTGGGCTGCTCTATTGGGGTGAGTGTGGCTGCTTCTCATTTGGTGAGTGTGGTGCTGCTCGCATTAGGGTGAGTGTGGTGCTCTCAATTAGGAGTGAGTATGGATGCTCTCTTGGGTGAGTTCTGGTGCTCTCATTGATGGGTGAAGTTTGGCTGCTCTCATTAGAGTGAGTCTGGCTGCTCTCATCTGGAGTGAGTAGTGGCTGCTCTCATTGGCGAGTGAGTGTGGCCTGCTCTCATTGGGTGAGTTTGGCTGCCTCTCGATTAGGGTGAGTTTGGCTGCTTCCTCTTGGGTGTGAGTCTGCTGCTCTCATTGGGGTGAGTCTGGCTGCTCTCATTGAGGTGAGTGTGGCTGCTCTCATTGAGGTGAGTGTGGCTGCTCTCATTGAGGTGAGTGTGGCTGCTCTCATTAGGGTGAGTGTGGCTGCTCTCATTAGGGTGAGTTTGGCTGCTCTCATTGAGGTGAGTTTGGCTGCTCTCATTGAGGTGAGTGTGGCTGCTCTCATTAGGGTGAGTGTGGCTGCTCTCATTGGGGTGAGTCTGGCTGCTCTCATTAAGGTGAGTCTGGCTGCTCTCATTAAGGTGAGTCTGGCTGCTCTCATTGGGGTGAGTGTGGCTGCTCTCATTGAGGTGAGTCTGGCTGCTCTCATTGGGGTGAGTCTGGCTGCTCTCATTGGGGTGAGTCTGGCTGCTCTCACTGAGGTGTGTGAGAATGAAGCAGCCCCTGCACAGATTTGCTGCCAGAGCAAGGCTGGCTTCAGCCCCCGGGCAGCAAATCCATGGAAAGAGCTGTGCCACAGTGAAACAGAGCCTCACTTTCCCTGGCACCAATGGAGCCCCAAACATCATCATTTTCCAATTCTCCCAGCACCAAGGTGAGCACATGCATGTGCTCAAAGGACCTGGCCATGCATCTCCCTCTCCTCAGGATGAAAAAGAAGGGAAACCACCTTTTTTTTTTTTGTTACAGATAACCAAAGACTGAAAAGTACTTAAACCCTCACCCACAACCTTTTGCTCATGGAATGGGGCCCCAACCCATTTCATTTCCCTTCCTCCCCCTTCCCAAACAAACAAAACAATCCCCACAACCCAACAAAACCCCCAACCCCAAAAACACATGTTCCATTTTCCATATAATAAAACCARGGAGCTCCTTAATAACTCCCCTATTTGACAATTTGTTTGGCAACATATGGAAAGCTCTCGTAAACTCTCCCCTTCATAATACAGCAGCAGATGGCAAACACAATCCTCAACACACCACGCTCTCCTGGCAGCCCTAATGGGCTCAGAGGGCTCCTCACCCCACGCCACATCCCTCAGCTCCACACCTCTCCTTCCCTGAGATTACCCAGGCAGCTTCAGTGGCAGCTATTTAAAAACTGAAGCAATTTTCTGGTTTATGCACAGAGCTGACTTTTCCCTTTTGATTGATTGAGCTGAGTTGTCAAGCATTTCCATGAAGGCGCTAAAAAAGAAAGGTACCCTGGTGGGCACATAAAAACCTGATGCAAAACTTCTAATATGTTTTATTGTAACTTGTACTTCAAAAAGGAAGGGACAACAAAGGTGAACGTATTTGCTTTGTCTGTTACACAAGTCAGGGAGATGGGGCCCGTTTCCTTGGAAAGAGGGTTACAATTAACAGCCAGGTAATTATGGGGCTTTTAGAAAGGAAGGAAAAAAAAGAAATAGAGGAAAGGGGGGTGGGGGGAACTCTGACCAGGAGGCTCCTGAGTGGTGCTGCAGGGATGTCGTGCAGGGTGTGCTGCTGTCACCTGCCAAGCCTGGAAAGCATCCTGTGGTGGCCCTGAGCATCCCACGGTCACTCCAAGAATCCCAKGGCTACCCTGAGCTTTCACAGCTACTCTGAGCACCTTCTGCTGCCCTGGGCATCTTGTGGCTACCCCACACCAGCTCCTACCTTGGCATAATCCATCAGCTCACGGCGTCCAGGAAAGCGCTGGTAAAACTCAGGCAGCCTCCACGGTGCAACAACCTGGCAGGAGAGCAGGAGATGAGAACCCCCCTGCCCTCTTSTAGCCCCTGGGAGCCAAGACCCACAGGGAGCTGCTCCCCCAGCWGAAATTTAATCTCCCAGCACAAGGTGGGAGTAAACCAAACCCCAACCCTAACCAGGCACTGGATGCAAAGGGAAACAGGCAGCATCGATCAACCAGCAGCTGCCTTGGTACTGTGGCCTCGTGGTGTTTGGGGTAAAAATAGATCAATTAAGGATCATTACAGCCCCCTGAAATGCCAAAACGTGGCTGCGTGCAGCTGGTGGCTTGTTAAAGTGAGGCAGGGCCGTTTGCACGGGTGTTAAAACAGAATTSCCAGCAGCTGCAGAGGGCCAGGAGCTGTGGGCAGGCAGGGGATGGGTTTGGGTGCCTTACCTTGATCTTGGGACACAGGGCATAGCAGCTGAGCTCAAACCGAACCTGGTCATTGCCCTGAGACAGGAAAGGAGGTGCTGAGGGGTCACCCCAGCCCAGGGTGTGACAGCACACACACACAGAAAAACTCACACACACACAAACTCACACACACAAACAGAAAAACTCACACACACACATACACATACACACAAACAAACTCACACACAAACTCACACACACACTCACACAAACTCACACACACAGACACACAAACTCACACACACAAACTCACACACACAGACACACAAACTCACACACAGACACAAACTCACACACACTCAGCCTCTGAGAAGCTGCTTGGCTCCAGTCACAGCTGCCCCTTGGGCACAGAGGGCAAGGATCCTCTGTCCTGATCATTCCTGCTCCATCTCCACGGCTGGTTGGGACCCCAAGCCACCTTTCCTGTAGCTCCTGATGTGTGCTCAAACCAGGRTTGGGTATTTTTTCCCCCAAAGACATCAAAGGACAAAGAAGGAAGAGGGCAAGGTGGGGGTAAGACCACAGTGAGCAGAGGGYTGCAGAAACTCATCATTYAACTGRTCCAAATCTCCCTTTACCTTAATTGTCCCTTGCTGATTAGATCCCACTAATGAGTCCAGGTAGCTGGGAAGGGGCAAGGAGCAGCAGGAAGGCTGGGAARTACGAGCACTTCCAAGGGAATAGCACTCACTGAAACCAATTTTCCACCCTCACCGCGGGGTGTAAGGACCCCACTTCCCTGCCGTGGGCCCGGAGGATACATTTACACCGGGCTGGGCATTCCCAGAGGACTATTACACACATCCAGCAGAGCACTCAGCTCCCTCCCGGGCCCGGGKCTGTCCATCTGCTCGGCAGCAGCGGGATCCACACCCCAGATGGTCCCACTTGAGGCTCCGCAGCCGGCTCGAGTTACCGGCAGTCCGTCCGTCCYTCCCTGCCCGTGCCCGCGGCTTAATGGCTTGGGGAGTGCAGCCAGCGGGGGTGGCCCTGCCAGCAGGGACGGCTGGTGGCACCGGGGGGCAGAGGGGACACCGCGGTGCTGGGGGGGTGCTGCTCCAGGGCACCTCTGAGCCGGAGCTTTCAAGAAAAGCTTGGTGGGGATGGATAGGATGGACAGAAAGGGGGGCAGGGACCCGATTGCAGCAGGACAGAGAGTAATTCCGGGCGTGTAGCCCCCCACCCCATCTCCTGGGCGCCGGCAAGTCCCTCGGCTGTCTCCTGGCTGCATTTAACATCCCCTTTCTAGCAGGGTCCCCACCGGGGGAACCCCCAAACCCATTGCGATCCCCCCGGGAACCCTAAGGGACCCTAAGGACCCTGCTTTAGCCCAAAGCACGGGCTGTGGGAGGAGGAGAAGGAGGCACCGGCAGGTCCTGGGCTCGCCCGCTGAGCCCTCACCTGCCCCAGGTGTCCAGGGAGCGGCTGGAGGTGCCGGGGGTGACCCACGGCCCCGTCCCGCAGGTCCCACGGCCGCGTCCCGCGGGTCCCACGGCCCCGTCCCGCGGGTCCCACGGCCCCACCACGGTCCCCGAGGGGGATTCCCCCTCTCCAGGAACGGGCTGGCCCCGAGCATCGCTTTGCACGGTCTCTGGCTGCCTTCTAGCGGCCCAAAGTGTCCTCCCTGCGGCGGCGGGGACAGCGGGGACGTGGGACAGAACAGCCGGGATATGGACAGGAACGGGGATAGGGACAGAACAGTGGGAAGGGACAGCAAGCGGATAGGGACATGGAAGGACAGGACAGGACGGCCGGGATAGGGACAGGAATGGGGACAGCTGCGAACGGAGAGATCCAGAAGTGGGGCACAGGAATAGGGCAGACTCTGGGACAGTGGCACCAATTCCAGGACARCCCTAACCACGCCGGGTTGTGCTGGCTCAGTCTCAGCCGGCTGCTGGCCCGGGCAGCCTCAGCATTTTGAAATTCCTGCCGGACACAGAGCGCTCAGCTGTGACTCCAGCCTTCCCAACAGCGAGACAGAACCGAAACTGGGCACAGAAAGCCCAGAAGCGAGGAGGAAGTGTCGAAACACGTTGGAGTTTTGCACAGTCCCCTCAAAACACCCTGAGCACCCCTCCTGGCACCCCCAGCGTGCCCTGCAGACTGAGCAGCTCCCCCACCCGAGCACCTGGAGTCATCCCCCTGCCCGGTGCCCCCTGCTCACCTTGCCCGTGGCCCCGTGGGCGATGTAGGGGGCTCGCTCGTGCTGGGCGATGCCCACCAGCCCTCGGGCAATGCAGGGCCGTGCCAGGGCCGTGCCCAGCAGGTACCGATCCTCGTAGAGCGCGTTGGCCTGCACTGCCGGCCAGATGAAGCTCTCCACGAACTCCCTGCTGACGTCCTCGATGTAAACCTGCCAGCAGAGGGACCCTGACGGAAGGGTTGCTGCAGGGGAAACCCTCTCTGCAGTGTTAGGAAGAGTGCAGCAAAAATCTCTTTGCTTCTCTTTTCCTAAATGCTGCTACAAGGCTCTGGGGCAAGTCCTCTGGAGAAAGGGTTTCTCATTGGCACAATCGCCTCTCCGGGGTAGTGAGAGCCCGGGGCTCACCCCCAAGGTGGGGAGCAAGGGCAGGGACACTGTTACCTTCTTGGCCCCCAGTGCCAGGGCTTTCTTTCGTGCTGCCTCAAAATCTTCCTTCTGCCCAATGTTGGCCTGGAAAGCAGTAAAAACAAAAAAAAAGAGACTCGGTGTGAAACAAGGCCACAAAACCCAGAGCAAGCCCAGTTTGGCACAGGGCACCATGCATGGCATGACAGAGCCCGTGGTGGCTGAGGACACCCAGGATGGGCAGGAGGGGAGTTCCACCCCCTGAGCTGGATATCTCAGGGCCATGCCCTGCTCTGCCAAGCCCCTTGGCTCTGCCCTGCTTCCCTGCCTTCATTAGCACAGGGTCATTAGCTGGCAGGGACAGGCTGTGCCACACAGGGCTGGCAGCTCAGCAGAGCAGCAATGAGCTGGGCCATGGTTAACCAGTGCGAGCAGGGTCACAGCCACAGCACACACACACAGCAGGACCCCACTGCTCACCCAACCCCCCCAGACCAATGGCCCTGCACCCCCTGCACCCCCAGGGACAGCCCAGAGCTCACCAGGTAGGCYATGACATCGTAGCCCTGCTCCCTCAGCCACACCAGGATGCAGGAGGTGTCSAGCCCCCCGCTGTAGGCCAGGACCACTGTGCCCTTGCACTGAGCCATGGTGCTGCCAAAGCAAAGGAAAAGGGGGTCACGGAGCCCCTGCCCTTACTGCAGCCACCAGCCACGGCATCAGGAAGGATCGGCTGAAGCAAGAGCCCTCCRGGGCTGCAGGGAGCCAGGGCAGGGCTGGGGGCAAGAGGAAAAGCCACAGCACTGTGAGCACGGCCAGCTTGTGGCTCTCAGCCAGGGAGGACACCCTGAGGTGGCTGGACAATGGAGGAGCCCAGGGCAGCCAGGAGGGTGGTTTTGCTCTTACCTTTTTCTCTGTGCTGGCAGCCCCAGCACAGCCTGCCCCACGCTCTGCACGTGCCCTGCAATGCTGGCGAGGAAGGGCTCAGGGCAGAGGCACAGCTCAGGGCCTTGCTCTGGCACAGCCCAGCACGTCCTGCCCGTCTGCAGAGCTGCCACAGGCTCAGCCCCCTGTGCCCATCAGGGCAGCAATGGCTGCAGGGCTGGGGGGCTTGGCAGCATCCCCTGGAGCCCAGCCCAGCCCCAAGTCTAATTAATGCTTAGAGAGCATTTATTCTAATTGTGGTGCAGCGTTTGCTGCCAGCACCACACACCTARGTGGGGATTCAGCACCTTTCACCCCCCAGCCAAGGATATGAGGATTTCAGCCAACAGCAGGAGGTGGTGAAGGATGCAGCAGCCTGGATCTCAGGGGAGGGTTGGGGCTCCAAACTGTCCCTGCAGTCCCCGGGCCAGGCTGTGAATCCCAGGGCCCCACGAGGAGGCGATGCCAGCTGACCCTTGGCCGGGGGAGGCGGACGTGGAGCCGGCCAAGCCCTGTCCTGAGCCACTTTCACAGCGCTGCTGCTGCCAAGTCAGCACAATCCTGCTCCTGCAGGCCGCTCGGGGCCGTGCCTGCCGCTCCGGGCCGGCTCACCCAGCAGCTCTCCCGGGATGGATGGGGTTACACCGGGATGTGCTGCAGAGCCRCATCCCGCGGGGCGAGGCTGGGAGCCAGCCACAGGCAGCTCCGCGCTGCTCCTGCCGYGTTCTCGCTGAGGAGCAGAGCTCTGGCAGCCCCTGCGGCTCCCCGAGCCTGCCCGTGCCCGTCGGGCCGTGCCACACATGCAGCCCCCGGTGCCCAGGCTTGTGCAAGCAGCATTTCCCTGCCCGTGCCAGGCTGGGTCCCTGCCCAGCGAGCCCCAGCCGCCCCTTCCTCAGCGGGGCATTTACAGGAAAGCAGTGGCAGTTCCCAAAACGGCCCAGCCCAACCCTGACGCTGCTCCTGCGGCTCCTTTGGAGACAACTTCCCTCCTTTAGTGCCAAACTCATCCCCGCTGTGGCCACCAGCATCGCTGTTGTGGTTGCCAGCCTGAGTAAGCAGCTCCGAGAGCGGGCACACTCGCTCTACCAGTGGCCCAGCGGGGCGATAGGGAAATTCCTCCAACTTCTGCCTGCTCAGACCCGTCCCAATGTCGCAATGCCCGAGGGGCCTGGGGGCACTTTGTCCTGGAGACGCATCCTGCATCCCAGAGACGGGGTGGGACCAGCGGCGTTCCCAGCTCGGGAAACACGGCTGGTGCCAAACCCMCCTGCCCAGGAAGGGAGAGCCCCGYAGTTTTGGTGGCAATAAATCAGAGCAAACAAAGCTCGCTGAAGGAGAACGCGGCGGGACTTTCTCAGCCCCTTGTTATTATTCCGTAGCGATTTCCGTGTGAGCTGGGGCAGGGATTTTGCTGCCCTGCGCCAAAGGAACYCGGCGCTTTCGGTTTTAAAACCAAGAAATAAAGAGCAAGAGGGAGGGGAATAAAAAGGCTGAAACTTRGGTGAAGAGAGGAGCTGTCTTTGCCAGCCGGGCTGCTGCCTGAGGGCTGGGATGGAGCAAGGAGGAGAGACAGGGACAGGCAGAAAAGACAGGAACAGCTTTTCCAGTAGCAGAAGCATGTGCTCGGTGCTGCCAGGGTTTRCTTCAGCATCACTCCTCCACCTCGTGGAGGTGCCATCCTGCCCCCCAAAATCCCCAGAGCAGAGAGGGCACGAGGTGGTACCAGCTGAGGTCTCAGTTCCCCTCCCTGAGGTGGCCAAGGGGACCCTCAAGGAAATGGCACTCACTTGGAAACTCCCTGCCCATCCCAAACTGAGCTGGGAAGGGCTTGGCTGCAGTCTGCACTGTGCTGGGAAGGGGCTGGCACCCCCCTGCCCCGCTCCAGCACCCAGGGGTGGGGGACACCCGTGCGTGGGTGGGTGGAAATGGGACAGACGGGATGAGGGGACAGACGGGATGAGGGGACAGACGGGATGAGGGGACATCCCCAGGGCAAAGCTCCCCTTTCCCCGCTCCCCCCGTGCCGTGCCCACACTCACTCACTCACTCCCGGTGTCCGGCTGCTCTCGGTGCTCTGGGCCGGTGCCTGGAGCATCCTCCCCCTCCTGCTGCTCCTTTGTACCGGGCTCAGGCGGGCGGAGCCGCCGCAGGACAGCCCCTCCTTGGGCACCGTCCCGGGAGAGGCCCTGAGCTCCTCCTGCCCTGCAGAACACGGGCAGAAGCTGCCCCGGGCAGGGATGGAACCAGTGCCCATCCCCAYCCCTGCAGGGCTGCTCTGGGTGCTGTCACAGCTGTCCCCCCGCTCCTGAGCTCCTCAGCAACCCCCACAGAGCACCCACAGGTGCCACCCCCCACCCCCGGGGGACTCCACAGAGCCTCCTTGGGCCCCTGAGGAGTGGGAAAATGGAGGCAGGGGAGAGATGGTGCTCTGCAGCACCTGGCTTTCCTCCCCGGACAGCAAGGAGGGGAAGGTTGGGTTTATTTGAGCCTCCATCAGGAGGCAGTGCAGGAGCCAGGGTGGGCAGGAGGGGACAGGGCTGTCCATGGGGCCAGACTCACCTTTCCCCCCTCACACATCCCCAGAGCACCCCAGACCCACAGCAGGCCTGGCTTTGGAGGACAGGAAAGCTCCATCCCAAAGGACAGAGGTTTTTAGGGGAATCCCAGCTGCAGCAAGAGGCAGCTCCAGTGGCAGGATCTGCCCATGCAAGGTGCACAGCCACCATCAGCCTCTATGGCCCAGCCCTGGTGGCTGTGGGCTCACATCTCCTGGGGCCAGCAGCCCACACCCCACACCATCAGCTGGGACTGAAACAGTGTTTTGGGAACGGCCTCCATCTTCACCATGTGCAGACAGGCCATGTCCTGCTCTTGCTGCTTGAGGGGTTTGGCACCAGGGCAGGATTGGACCTTCAGGGGCTGGACATTGGCCTTCTGGCATTGCTACATCCAGACAACCTCCCTTCTATGGTCCAAGGCCTGTCTCTTATACACATCTAGATGTGTATAAGAGACAGGGATTGGACCTTCAGGAGCTGAACATTGGCCTTCTGGCATTGCTACATCCAGACAACCTCCCTTCTATGGTCCAAGGCCAGGCAGYGAGGTGTCCAAGSCCTGMGAATTCTCCCACARYCTGAAGGAASCTGCCTTCTTCAGGCACAGCWAATATTTAGCCACAAAACACCTTCAGAAATCAYTAAGAGTGCACAGAGACCAAGTGGATTTAAACAAACAAACAAACAAATAAAAAGACTATTTCAGTTTAATAATGGTTAAGGCTGGGCTGCCTCACACCCTCCCCAGCCCAGGGAATCCCTCCCTGCTCCCTGGTGGGACCCTTGCTGGCCACTGTCACCCAGTTCATCCTCCCACCCCCACACTTGGGGACTGACAGCGGCCAAGGCCATCCAAACACATCCAAAGCCGTGTTTGTTCTGGGATTTGGGACCTGATTGCAGGAGATTGGTGGGACATCTTATCCCCCTGGGATCCTGACTCTCCTGCTGAGTCAGGGCCCGGCCCTGGGTGAAGGAACCCAGCTGAGAGGGGCAGGGGTGTCTGGGAGGGACACAAGAGGTACAAGCTCAGCATTCCCTGAGCCACGCGCCCCACCGATGGGGTGGGGAGGGACAGGAGGYGAAACGCGTCCCCTCCTGCCCCTGGGCTGTGTCAGTAAGGGTAGGGCGAGACGGAGATGAGGAGGAGGAAGGTGCTGGGCGCTCGCTGCCCGTCTGGGAGCAGCGCCTGCACCTGCAGCCGGTGGGAGCCGGGCTCCCGCAGCGGCCGCACGGTGGAGACGATGCCGCGGCCCCGCTCGCTGCGGAGGGCGAAGGGGCTGCCCGGCTCCGGCTCCAGCAGCCTGAAGACGGGCCGGTGGCGCAGGGAGGAGGCCGGGCTGAGGCGCAGCACGTCCCGGTGGGCGGCGATGCCCAGGGGCAGGGGCAGCAGCTGGTACTGCAGCGTGGGGGGGCCGGCCGGGCCGCAGAACGGGGGGCAGCGCCCCACGCACAGCCTGCGGGAGAGAGATGGGCACCGTGGGATGTGGGGGGTGCCGGAGAGTGGGCGGGACACTCGGGGGCGTGGTGGGATGGGGAGAGAGGGATGGGCACTCCCAGCCCCACGGCARGGCTCACCCTGGGCTGGAGCCTCTCCGGTACCCAGCCGGGCACGGCACGTCCGTGCAGAGGGCACCTCCGCGGGTGTTGAAGCACATCTGGCTCGGGCCACACTGGATTGTGCCCTCCGTGCACTCATCCACATCTGCAGGGAGAGAGGGGACAGCTCTGAGGTGCTGGGGTGGCTGAGATGGGGGTTCAATCCCCAGCCCCCCCACCCTCCCACATCTGCCCGGACACTGAGGCAGTGAGACATGAGCACTGACTGTGGGGATCTGAGGCTGGCAACAACCTTCCTGAGAAAGGAGAAAGACTTGCAGCCCCAAAAAGATGACACCCAGGGCACCATGGGGACAGGGCACCCCCCTGGCACCCCTGCACTGACCGTGGCAGGTTTTCCCGTTGGACAGCAGCCGGTAGCCAGAGGGGCAGAGGCAGCTGTAGCTGCCCGGGCTGTTCCTGCACTCYTGCTGGCACTGGTTCAGTGTCTGACACTCGTCGAGATCTGTGGGATGAGAGAGGTGAAGGCAAGAGGGGAGGGTCAGTCCCCTCTGGTGCCACTGCCTTGGGCCAGCCTGGCTCTCACCTCCCCTTCCCAGCACAGCAAAAACCATGGGGCACAAAGCGCGGGACGGGGCAGCAAGAAGGACACCAGGTACCTTTTGGGGACAAAGTAARCTCTGAACTCCCTTCAACACCCTTCCCCAAGCACGCTCACCAGCGCAGGTGCCGTTCCTCCTGARGTAGCCCGTGGGGCAGGGGGGGCCCCGGGCTCCCTTCCCTGCATCCTTGGCCACACGGCGCAGGGCAAGCTGGCTGTACCAGGACCGTGCCCGGGGGCGGCTGCTCGGGCCCTGCCGGCGCAGGGCAGCGTCCCGGGGCTCGCTGCTCGCTGTGRCCCCTCCCTCCATGCCCGCCGTGCCGCACCGCCCGCCCGGCAGCACGGCCCGCCCGGCGGGGCACAGGCACTCGTAGGAGCCCCGCAGGTTGCGGCACTCGAAGGCACACGGTGGGGGGAAACTCAGGCACTCATTGACATCTGCGGGAGGAAAGAGGTGGGGAGCTGCGGCTGGATGGGGGAGCTGAGGCTGGAACAGGGCAGGGGGGGATGACCACGGGCCCTGAGAGCCCAGCTCGTACCCAGGCAGGGCCAGCCCGTGCCCAGCGTGCGGTAGCCGGGGGGGCAGGAGCAGCTGTAGGAGCCAGCCATGTTCTGGCAGACCTGGTTGTAGCGGCAGGCATGGGACCCCTCGGTGCATTCATCAACATCTGGGGAGAGAGGACAGGGTTGGGGAGACAGGGAAGTGCCACCAGGTCGCCTTGACATCCTCGTGCCCCTRAGGAAGGGTCCATACCCATGCAGTACAGCTGCCCAGGCTCTGGGGTGAATCCCAGTGGGCACTGGTCTCTGTCAGCCCCTGTGAATTGAGCAGAGAGAATGTGACATGTCACTGCAGGGACATGGCCTTTGCACCCTCACAGACACCCAGAACTGACCACAGATCTCCATCCCCACGCTGGGGACTCCCCTGCTCACCTGCATCAAGCCAGGCACGCAGCTGGAAGCGGAGCTCCTGCTTGGCTGGGTCATAGGAGGCTGTGATGGCTCTGGCCCGCAGCTGCTGCACCCGGGGGGGCTGTGGCCCCACGGGGGGGTCGAACACGATGGTGTGGTTGCAGTGGGCACGGAGGAGGCGCCCATCCCGCAGGAAGCTCTGCACCGAGTCCCCGGAGAGCTGCCCCGCGCCCGTCCGCACGTAGCGCTCGCTGAAATCCTGGGGACAGGCAGGGAGAGGGGTCAGGCCATGCACCCCAGCGCTCCCGGCATGGCAGCCGTGGTTCCARGGGGATAACGGGCAGGGGCAGCACCTGCAGCACGGCATCGCCGAAGCCCTGCGGCACGGAGCCGCTGATGGCGCTGTCCAGCCGCAGAGCGCCAGCGCCGCCCGCGCCCCGGGCCCGGTGGGTGACCCGCAGGAGCTCCCCTGCCGGGGGGGGACAGCGATCAGCACCCACAGCAGCCCCGCACACAGCTCCACTCCGGAGCAGCGTGCTGCGTGGGGGAAGCGCAGGCTGAGCCGAGCAGGCTGTGCTGRCAGGGACCCCTCCTCACCTGTGGCAAAGCGCAGCAGGGACTCGTGCTGGAAGGTGCCCTGCGTGAGCAGGAGCCCGTTCTGGGCTGCCCCGCGGGCCTGCGCCAAGGACCAGTAAATGGGGGCCATGATGGTCACCAGCCCCCGCATCAGCGGCCCTGGGAACGGGGAAGAAAGGGTTTCACCATGGAGCCAGCACCCTCCTGGGGGGCACCCAGGCTGTCCCCATGTCGCAGACATCTTTTATGAAAAATCCTTTCCTTAAGATTTTTTCTCCTGAGAAGTCTCAAGAACAAAATGTAAACAATGATTATCTGCTGCTGTGGAATGCAACAGGTGGGTCTGTGATTGGTCTCATGTGGTTGTTTCTAATTAATGACCAATCACAGCCCAGCTGGCTCAGACTGTCTGTCCAAGACACAAGCCTTTGTTATTCATTCTTTCTTTTTCTATTTTTAGCCAGCCTTCTGATGAAATCCTTTCTTTTATTCTTTTAGTATAGTTTTAATATAATATATATCATAAAATAATAAACCAAGCCTTCTGAAACATGGAGTCAGATCCTCATCTCTTCCCTCATCCTAAGACCCCTGTGAACATGGTCACAGTCCCATCCCTCCTTGCTCACAGTGGAAGATTTGGGGGGAAAAAAGGTTTGCTTTTGGTGACAAAAAAAGAAATAAAAACCTTTCCCCTGAGATTTACATCTGACAGAGGTCCAAACTCTCACAAGGGTGAAGGTAGAAATGCCCACCCACCTATGGCAGGTGGAATGCTCCCAATGCTGCTCRGGAGGGTGGTGGTGCTGGACTGAGAGTCCCCCAGCACGCTGGCATCAAGGCTGGACWCACCAAGCTCGTGGCCATTGATGACACCGACCAGGCTGCCCTGCACCTGGTGCAGCTCCCCTGGGACAAATGGGATCAGGGGTCAGGCAGCAACACTGGGACTGCACTCCCTTGCCTCACTCCCCTCTCACTAATTTGCATGTCAAAAAAAATCTCGTTTTCTGGAGGTGAAAGCAGCCAGAGCAAGGCAGGCAGTGTCCCTGCCTGGCTGCAGCAGCCCCCAGGGACCCCATGGCTCCAGGCACAGTGCCACYTTGACAAGGGATGTTGTGAGTGTGGCCCTGTGCCTCGTCACACCAACAGGCACTGACACCCCCAAACCCTGCTCTGTATCAGCCTCAAGGTCCTGGCAGAGCCCCAAGCTTTTGTTTGCTTCTCCAGCGTGCCTGGCAGCYAAATGCCACCAGCCACACCAGGGCACATGGGGCACCTGGCACTTCCTGCAGCCTGGCTCTCTGCTCCCGAGGGGCAGCAGGACAGGATGTGTCTGTGCACTCAGCAGAGCCCTGGGAGAGGGGAATTTAATCACGGGCAGCACAGYSAGGAAGGCTGAGGAGAGGCAAGTGAGGGAGAGGCTGCTCYGGACAGGGCCTGCTCGYGCTCCAGCTGAGCAGTGCAGGAGAGGAGAGGACAAAGCAGAGTTTGAGTCACGGGGGTAGAACAAGCAAGGCAATGTCACTGCACAGCACCAGGCTGGAGGTGTCACCCTGCTGGAACAGCCCCGCAGGCAGCCCCAGCCCCGGGGCAGGGCAGGCACCCACCTCGGACATCCAGGGAGGCGAGGGCGGCAGCAGAGCCCAGGGCATTGCGGGCCAGGCAGGAGTAGCTGCCGGCGTCACGGTGGGTGACAGAGGGCAGCAGCAGGGTGGCATTGGGCAGGACACGAGCCTGGGGACCCTCGGGCAGGGGCTCCCCGTCCCGCTGCCACTCCACGGAGGGCGTGGGCTCCCCTGACACCGCACAGTGCAGCAGCACCTGCTGCCCGGCCTGGACCCTCAGCTCTGCTGGTGTCACTGTCACCACGGGGGCACCTGGGCAGGGAAAGGGGCACAGGTAGTGATGCAGCACTCCCCACGGGGCAGGGGGAGTTGGAGGGGCTGAGAGGTGACGTGGTTTGCAGTCCCTTAAAATAAGGGTGCAGAGGGGGGCCAGCACTCACTCTGCAGAACGAGGGTGACAACTTTTGCCGCTGTGCCCGCGTCATTCTCCGCCACACACCGGTACTGCCCCACATCGGTGCTCTACAGGACCAACAGCATCAGCACAGCGTTTTGCTTTGCCAGGAAAGCACCCTGAAATGTGCCAGCACCCCCAAGCCCCGCTCACCCTCAGAGCACGGATGGCCAGGGAGCCYTTCTGCAGCTGGTGCAGGCGCCCGRGGGCCASCACCGGCACCCCGTCCTTGCTCCAGCGGATGAGGGGCTCGGGGTGGCCCTGGGCATGGCAGTGGAGGAGGACATCACCTCCGGAGCGCTCCAGCTGGTACGAGCTGGCGTCCCCCTSTATGACGGGGGCCTCTGGGAAAGGGAAAGGGGCGGCAGAGGAGCGGGGCTGGCCGGGCTCCCCGGTCTCCCTGRCAGCACCTACCTGTGACAGAGACGAGGACAGCGGCCCTGATGGCCCCGGCGCTGTTCTCGGCGTGGCAGACGTAGGTGCCGCTGTCCGTGGGTGCGGCCGCCTCCCGCCGCAGGATGCTCCGCCCGCTGTGCCCCGAGGCGACATCTGCGGGGTGCAAACCCCCAAAAAGGGGGGTTGGCGATCGGCTGGCTACAACCCCGCACGGCCAGACGTGCTGGCACCCCGGGGACCCTGAAAGGTGGGACAAGGGTGGCACCAGGATGGCATCTCCCCCACATTCAGCATCCCCTGCCCAGGTACCGGTGAGGAGCTGCCCGTTGGCCATCCAGGAGACGCGGGGCTGGGGGCTGCCCGCTGCGGCACACAGCAGCTCCAGCCTCTCGCCCCGGCTCAGGGTGATGTCTGRGGGCAGCTGGGTGAAGGTGGGCAGGGTGTGGATGGAGAGGGAGAGCCGGCGAACGGCCCTCCCCGCGGAGTTCACCGCGGTGCAGGAGTAGCTCCCAGCATCCCCTTCCTGTATGAGGATGAGAGGGAACGATCTTGAGACTGGGCTCCAGCTGCAGCCCTGGCTTGCTGAGTTCTTGTGCACCTAAAAAGTCACAGTTTGGCCAGAGCCACTTTTTCCAGCCCACATCAGCAACCTCACACTGCCCCAACCCTCCAGCTTGTAGCCCAGAACTGCACAAGGCTCTCCCTCTGCCAGATGTWGCCACAATCAGCCAAAAGCTTTTCAGCAGCAGAAGACGCTTGTTCCTCATCACTCCAACCTCTCAGCAGCCCTGGGGGTCGGTGCTCACCTGGACATCCCGGAGCAGCAGCTCCCCGGAGGGCAGGACCGTGYCCCTCCCGCCCCGCAGCAGCGCTCCCTCCCGGCTCCAGGACACGCGGGGCTCGGGGACACCGCGGGCAGCGCAGGGCAGCAGCACCTCCAGCCCCTGCAGGACCCCCAGCTCCAGGGGGGCGGCAGCAATGGCTCCGTGGGCCCACCTGGGGCACTGCATGGGAACAGAAAAGCGGGTACAGCAATGGTGGGGGGCACTGGATGTGGACAGAAAAGTGGGACAGCAATGATGGGGCACTGGATTGGACAACAATGTGGGGCACTGGATGGGCAGAAACAAGTGGGGACAGCGAGATGATCGTGCCACTAGAGGATGGGACAGCCATATGGTGGGGCGGCACTTGGACTGAGGGCAGAAAAAGTCAGGGACAGCGAATGATGGGCGGCCACTGGATAGCAGCAGGAAGAGCAGGACAGCCAGTCATGGCGCGTGTCAGTGGAGGACAGCAATCGTGGGTGGGGGCACTGGGATGGGCAAGCGAAGGACTGGACAGAATGTGGGACAGCCAGGTGAGCTGGCATAGGGCGCAACATGATGCGGCCAGGCAGTAATGGAGGGAACACTTTGGGCGAGGCATGGGCAGGGACAGCAATGATGGCGGCACAGTGGATGGGGACAGGAAGGAACAGGGACAGACGTGCATGGGGGCACTGGTATTGGCAGAGGGGCAGGGACACGCCAATGATGGGGGCACTGGCATGGGCAGGAGGGCGAGGGACTGCTCACAGACTCGGGCAGCCGACGTTTGTGCTGTAGAAAGGTCCACTGGGGAGGGGCTGAGCAGAGGGGGGAGCACCGGGGCTCTGATGGCCGCTGTACCTTGCACAATGAGCCTGGTCCTGCCCGCAGCGGTGCCCGAGGGGTTGCGGGCCATGCACAGGTAGGTACCCGTGTCCTCTGGGGCTGCTCGCAGGAGCCGGAGCTGCCCCCTGGGGAGCACCTTCAGCCCAGACCCTGGCAGAAACGAGGGACAGGATGGGGCAGCACAGCTGAGCCAGGGCACACCGAGGGATGATGTGCAGGGGCTGCTTCCCCCACAGAAGTGCCTCTTCCCAAGGAGTCTCCATGGAACGGCTCCAAGGACAGGAGCCAGCAGGACCCATGCACAGTGACAAACCCCTGGCACCTAAATCTCCCCGTAGGTAAAGGCTGGGAGGTAACGTGGGCTCTGCCAGCCCCCAGCTCACTCGTGCTCACCTCCAGTGATGCCAACACCATCCTTTTGCCAGGTGACCTCTGGCCGGGGGACYCCTGTGGCCTCACAGGAGAGCACCACGCTGCTGTTGACCATCACCATCACCATGCCAGGCAGGGGCTTCAAGGCAGGGGGCTCTGTGAAGGCAGGGAAGCGCTACCCCGGGCAGAGGGCGCAGGACCCGCAGCYGCAGGAGCCCGGGGCTGTGTTTACCATGCACTGTGAGCCAGAGGTGCTTGCGGGCCGTGCCCGCGGCGCTCCGGGCCGTGCAGGTGTAGCGGCCGGAGTGGGCGGGCAGCGCCTGCCGGATCTCCAGGGCTCCTGCAAAACAGCAGCGGGCAGAGGGGAGGCGGRGGCAGGGCTGGCAGGGTGCCCTGTCCCCGCGGGGCTGTGCTSTAGCTGTACCTCGGGGCAGGACGCGGTAGCCCCCTCCTCTGGGGCCCAGCTGAGCCCCCCCCTTGCTCCAGGACACCGTGGGCGGGGGCACGCCCGAGGCGTAGCAGGTGAGGACTGCAGGGGACAGCCGGGTGACAGCGACATCCGTGAGGTCATCAGCYATGCTGGGGGGCACTGCAGAYAGGAGGCAGGGAYGTTGTCACAGACATYTTTTATYAAAAAWRCRTTRCRTWAYYATTTTTTCTCCTGAGAAGCTGAGAGGCCTCAAGAACAAAATGTAAACAATGGTTATCTGTAGCTGTGGAATGCAACAAGTAGATTTGTGATTGGTCTTATGCAGTTGTTTCTAATTAATGGKCAATCACAGTCAGCTAGCTTGGACTCTCTGTCCAAGACACAAGCCTTTGTTATTCATTCCTTCTTTTMCTATTCTTAGCTAGCCTTCTGATGAAATCCTTTCTTCTATTCTTTTAGTATAGTTTTAATATAARKRATATKATAAAATAATAAATCAAGCCTTCTGAAACATGGAGTCAGATCCTCATCTCTTCCCTCATCCTAAGACCCCTGTGAACACGGTCACAGGAGGTGGGCAGGGCTGCATGGCAAATGTTGCAGAGGATTCTGTCCCTGTTCTTATGGGCACAAGTATTTCTGTTCCCCTCTTGTCCACCCCCAAGTCCAGCTCTTGGGTGGGCACCTAACCCAGTGTGAGGCTGGAGCACACCCACGTCACAGCTGAGGTGGTGACAGACCCTGGGAAAGCCACTGTCAGCAAGACTCCCAGCCCCAGGAGCTCACCATGGACAGACACAAGGAAAGCCTTCCGAGCCTCTCCAGCAGCGTTGGTGGCGATGCACTCAAACCTGCCCTCGTCCCGGGGAGRGGGGCTGGAGATGAGCAGCGACCCTAAGGACTGCAAACTGCACGGGCAGAGCACACATCAGGATCACCCCTGCGCCCCAGGGAGCAGCAGGGGGGGCAAACCCCACCCTAGAGGTGTACAGGTACCTGTAGGTGCCAGGTGGGAGGTGCAGGCTCAGCGGATGGCCATCCTTCTCCCACCTGATGTGGGGCTCAGGGGACCCCCAAGCGTCACAGCCCAGCGTGGCTGGCTGCTGAGCCAGCAGGGTGAGGTTGGAGGGCCCAGGTGTGATGGCAGGAGGGACTGTGGGAGGGCARGGCAGCCATGAGCAGCGCTGGGTTYCAGGAGGGGGAGCCCAGGAGGGATCCATCTGACTCTCCTGCTTACCCAGGACGTGCAGGTCCAGGCCTCGCCGGTCAGAGCCAGCAGGGCTGGATGCCATGCAGAGGTAATGGCCCAAATCCTGGGCCTGGACAGGGTCAATTTGCAGGGAGCCACCTGGCAGGAGCTGCAATCTGAGGAGGGAGAGCAGGTGAATGCTGTGGGGGCTCTGCATGGCCAGGCTGCATCACACAGGGAGCAGGGGTTGGGAAGGTGACAAGTGCCATTGCAGCCACATGCAGCTCTTGCCCTAAGCTGGTGTGAGGGCAGAGCACAGCAATTCACAGGGTGACTGGCACGCTAATCACCTATTGCTGTGGAGGCTGGCACGATCTGAGCGCCATCTCTTGGTGCCACCAACCCTCATACCTGTCACTCRCAGGCAGGGGCAGGAGCTGGCCGTCCTTGCGCCACGTCACCCGGGGCACGGGCCACCCCTGTGCCCGGCAGGGCAGCACGGCCGAGGTGTTCAGCAGCACCTTCACCTCCTGGGGGCCCGCCTGGATCTCGGGGGCCACTGTGGCAGCAGCCAGAGACAGCACCGAGAGTGTGGGACAAGGCTGGGGGAGGGAGGGCGCCAGCACAGAGCAGCACTGCGGGCTGGGGGCTGTCCAGCCCTGCCACCCCTTCACCCGACCATAGAATATCCCTGTGATAGCTTGGGTTTAACCCGGGAAAGGGCCAGCACGCGGAAGGGGTAAGGGGAAAGGGAAAGGGGAAAGGGGAAAGGGGAAAGGGGAAAAAGGGGAAAGGGGAAAAGGGAAAGGGAAAAAGGGAAAGGGAAAAAGGGGGGGAAAGGGAAAAAGGGGAAAGGGGAAAAAAGGGGAAAGGGGAAGAAAGGGGGGGGGGAGAAGGGGGGAAAGGAGGGGAGGGGAAAAGGGGAAAAGGGAAAAAGGCGGGAAAGGGGAAAAGGGGGGAAAGGGGAAAAGGAAAGGGGGAGGAAAAGGGAAAGGGGGAAAAAGGGGAAGGGGAAAAAAGGGGAAAGGGTAAAAAAGGGGAAAGGGGAAAAAAGGGGAAAGGGGAAAAAGGGGAAAGGGGAAAAAGGGGAAAGTGGGGAAAAAGGGGGAAAGGGGAAAAAGGGGAAGGGGAAAAAGGGGGAAAAGGGGAAAAAGGGGAAAAGGGAAAAAGGGGAAAGAGGGAAAAAGGGGAAAGGGAAAAAGGGGAAAGGGGGGAAAAAGGGAAAAGGGGAAAAAGCGGGGAAAGGGGAAAAAGGAGGAAAGGGGAAAAAGGGGAAAGGGGAAAAAAGGGGATTAAGGGGAAGGGAAAGGGGAAAAAGTGGGAAAGGGTGAAAAAGGGGAAAGGGGAAAGGGGGAAAAAGGGGAAAGGGGAAAGGGGAAAGGGGAAAGGGGAAAGGGGAAAGGGGAAAGGCAGCACTCACCATGAACCCGCACCCGGCCGTGCAGGCCGCTGTCCCCGGGGGTGGCCCTGCAGCTGTACTCGCCGCCATCCGCCGCAGCCACCGCCAGCACCTGCAGGAAACGCCCCTGGGCCAGGAGCTGCCTGCGGGCATCCTCCTAAAATCGCCAGGAGCCCGTCAGCAGGGAGCCGGCCTCACCCCCAGCACGGCCCCGTGCTGCTGGTGACAGTGGCCACTGACCGTGGCTGTCCCCTCACAGGTACCTGCAGCAGGGAGCCCTCCTGGTGCCACTCGATGCTGGGGTGGGGCTCAGCACCCTCTGGGCACTCCAGGAGGAGCTGCCCCCCTGGCACAGCRGTGATGATGGGGATGTCCCCGGCGCTGGCAGTGCTGGGGGGTGCTGTGGGACACGGCCCAGGGGGGTCAGGGTGGGCTGGGCACCCCCATCCCTGTCCCCATAAGTCATGCACAGGCCCCCACTCTGCAGGACCAGCACTGTGCTCCACATGCCTCTTTTGCAGCCCACACCAACCCCAAAAAAGCGGGTTCTGGCTCTCTGGCCCCCAGGGGCTGGAGCATCCTGCAGCCCCCCCTGCTCCTCGCTGCTCTGCTGGGATCACACTACCTTGGATGCTGACATGGAAGCTCCTGCTGTCCTCCCCTGCAGGGCTAGTGGCCAGGCAGGTGTACAAGCCAGCATCAGCCACCTGCACAGCCAGGAGCAGGAAAAATTAAGGCACAAAACCAAAACCCAGGCAGGGATAAAAAAGTGGAACTCCTACCTCAGTGCTGTCAATGTGGAGGGTGCTCTCATTCCCTGTCACGAGGGAGGGCCCTGCCAGCAGCTGTCCATCCTTCTCCCAGGTGACAGTGGGCAMGGGGACACCCGTCACCACACACCTGAGCCCTAGAGGGGTGCCCACAGCGATGGATACCTCAGTGGGATGGGACCCAGCCTCAACACGGGGTGGTTCTGCAAGGCACACAGCAAGGCAGGAGGGCTCATTCTCTCGTTGCTCCCAAAAAATTGGCTGAGCTGCCCTTCCCAAATCCCAGAGGGATGGCACGCACCCATCACCACGAGGTGGAAGGCTTTGCTGACCTCTCCCACTTCATTCACCACCAGGCACGAGTAAATGCCTGCATCAGCTGGTGCCACGGCCACCAGGCTCAGCTGTGGGCCCCCAGGCKCCTGGGCCCTCTGCTGCCCCAGGGGCTCTCCGTTCTTCAGCCAGCTCACTGACGGTGCTGGGGACCCGGTGGCTTTGCAGGTGAAAGTGACATCGGAGCCCTCGGCCACCATCTGCTCCTCGCTGCTCTCGGGGCTCTCCAGGGCAGGGGGCACTGGGGAGAAAAGGCAGGTCCCCAAACCGGGGGTGGGTCTGGCCACTCCCTGCTGTCTCTGTGTCACAGACATCTTTTATGGAAAATCCTTTCTTTAGGATTTTTCCTCCTGAGAAGCTGAGAGGCCTCAGGAACAAAATGTAAACAATGCTTATCTGCTGCTGTGGAATGCAACAGGTGCATCTGTGATTGGTCTCATGTGGTTGTTCCTAATTAATGGCCAATCACAGTCAGCTGGCTCAGACTCTTTGTCCGAGACACAAGCCTTTGTTATTCATTCCTTCTTTTTCTATTCTTAGCTAGCCTTCTGATGAAATCCTTTCTTCTATTCTTTTAGTATAGTTTTAATATAACATATATCATAAAATAATAAATCCTGTCTCTTATACACATCTAGATGTGTATAAGAGACAGATTCTTAGCCAGCCTTCTGATGAAATCCTTTCTTCTATTCTTTTAGTATAGTTTTAATATAACATATATCATAAAATAATAAATCAAGCCTTCTGAAGCATGGAGTCAGATCCTCGTCTCTTCCCTCATCCTGGGACCCCTGTGAACACGGTCACATCCTGCGAGCAGCCAGAGGTGGCTCAGCTCTCCTGCAAGAGCCTCTGGAGCTGCTCTCGGGCCGGTCCTGCTTTATTCCCACCCCAGCAGCGGAGGAATGGCTCAGGACTGCTCGGGGATGGGTGCAATGCACAGCGTGTGCTCTGCCAACAAGAGCAGCGTCCAGTTGCCCCTGCCGTGCCCTCCCAGCCCCTGCCCTGTACCCTGGATCTGCAGGACGAAGCTGCGATCGGCCACTCCCGCCCGGCTGGAGACAATGCAGGTGTAGAGTCCAGCATCGGAGAGCTGAGCCTGGGAGATCCTAACGTGAGATGGGACACGGGCATGGGGAGGACACATCAGCTCCGGGTGACCCCCTGCTCCCCAGGGTGACATTCGGGGTGCAGCAGTGCCCCGAATACCAGCCCCAGAGCCTGACCATGGCTGCAGGGCCCCTTCTCACCGGAGGACGTGGCCAGCCGAGAGCAGGGTGACACGAGGGGACAGGCGGAGGGGCAGCCCGTCCTTCAGCCAGCTCACGTGCAGCGGAGGGGACCCCCGTGCCCAGCACTGCAGCGTCACCGCGGCGGCCAGGACTGCCCGGGCCACCTCCGGGCCATCATGGGCACCTCTCTCGATGGTGGGAGGGACTGGAGAGGGGACACAGGGGCTGCTGGGGCTGTCGGGGCGGGGCGGCCCCGGCGCTGCCCGCAGCTCCCAGCCCTGCTCACCCAGCACGCTCAGCGTGTGCAGCCGCGTGTCCTCGCCCAGGCTGTTCCGGGCCAGGCACGTGTAAGCCCCGGAGTGGGCGGCCCGCAGCCGCTCCAGGAGCAGGGCGCTGCCATCCGGGGACACCCTGCGTGGGGAGGGCGCGACAGTGACCCTGTGCTCATCCCGTGGGGCACAGGCGCTCTGTGCTCAGTTTACAGCCCGGGATGAGGACTCTGGGCACACTGCAAGGTCAGGGCGCCCACTGGGACCCTGCAGGGTGACAGCGGCCATGCCAGACTGCCGGGTTTACCCCAGGATGACATTCTCCCGGCAAAGAGCCGGGATGAGCACATCCAACAGGAAGAAGCAGCGCAGCTCACCGTGCCTTGCCCAGCAATTTTGCACATGAGGACACTGACCCCCGGGGGTGTCCCCCAGACTCACCGGGCGTGTGAGGGGGGCTGCAGCCCCAGGGGCCGCCCGTCCTTCAGCCAGGAGATGTGGGGGGTGGGCTGCCCCTCTGCCCGGCACTCCAGCCTCACCCTGCCGCCCTCCAGCACGCTGTGCTCGCTGGGGTCCCCTGCGCTGCTGATCCGGGGGGGCACTGCATGAGGAGAGAGGGAGGCTGAGCAGGAGCAGGGGGAGGAAGGCTCACCTGAGAGGCTCCACGGGGAGCAGGCTGCCCCGGGGAAGCCATACCTCGCACCAGCACCAGGAAGTCCTTGCGTGTCTCGGCCCCAGGGCCCTGTGCCAGGCAGGTGTATCGGCCCTGGTGGGAGGGCTGCAGGGGGCTGAGCAGGAGCTGGGCCCCCCCGGACACCAAACCCTGCTCTGGGCTCATCTCTGTAAAGAGACAGGGCAAGGGAGGCTGAGCAGGGCTCCTCCAGCCAGCCCTCCCCAGGCTCAATGTTGAGCTCCCCCCCAGACCCAGGTTTGGGGGCATTGTTAAAGCCAAGCAGGGTTTTTGCAGAGCTCACTGCTGGAGCTTTACAGGAGAAAAGAGCCACTGGTTTGGGGGCAAAGCCCTGTCCCAGCAAGCACCCCAAGGGCTGGTACCCAGAGAGTTCKCCCCCTGCATATCCCTCCATCACATCTTGTGCCCACATCCCATGGCCTTGAGCCTCAGGAATGAACCTGAGGTCTCTTAAAACTTGCAGGGGAAAGGCCAGACCCTTCATGCTCTGTCCCCTCCCTGTGCAGCCCTGAGGGTCTCTTGCAGKGGGGTTAGAAGTTGGGAAACTGAGGCAGGCCTGCTGGGAGGGGAGCAGCAGTGAGGCTGTGGGGTGCAGGCTGCACAGCACTGCCCTCACACACACCCAGAGGGTGCCCGATCTTCAGCCAGGTGACAGAGGGCACGCCACACCGGTGACGTGGCAGCTCAGCACCAGGGGTTGTCCCCATGTCATCTCCAGCGCTCCTGCTGTGGGTCTGGGTGCCTGGGGGCTCTGAGGAGGATGAGCAGGGACAGGGGTGTGAGGCAGATCAAGGGCTCACTCGTTCAGCTCCTCAGGGTGGTGGGGGGACTCGCTCCTGGCTGAGCCTCGCCACTCATCCGTGGATGGTGAGGATGAAGCCTTCTTCTGCTCCCGGCTGCCGCTTCACTGCAGTGCCATGCATCGTTTGTGTGCCTGAGCTGGAGACTCTGCAGTCAGGAGCTGCAGCACCGAGAGCCTGGAAGAAGCAGAGAGCAAGGGAATTAGGACAGCTGGAGCAGAACCAGGTCTGGGGCCACTATAGCGATAGAGTGACTGATTCCCAGCAGCACCCACCAAGCTCCATGCAAAAGGAGTCTGCCATGGAATCCATCTTGGGCATAAAGCCCCTGCTGTGCCCACAGGAAAGGGCACTGAGGTGGGCAGGAAGCACAGCGTGGAGTTCTGGCCAGGACTCCTCTCCAGAGGGGATCACTTATGTCAGCAGTGTGTTCACTTAGCGTGTCAATAGTGGTCAGTAGTGTTGTCAATTATTGCGAGTCATACAACACAAAAGCTGAGCTGGGGACCCACGGGTGGCATCCAAAAAGGGGGATTAGGGGCCCTAGAGCTCGGTGTCACAAGCTGGGGCACAGGCAATGATCCTGGCTGATCCCAACACACCTCGGGTGACAGTCCCCTCCTGTCCGAGCCGCAGGACGTGGCCGTCCTTGTACCAGGTGATCTCTGCAGCCGGGTGGGGCTGGATGTCACACARCAGTGAGACGCTGCCATTGACAACGCCATCGACCTTCTCGGGGTCTGTAGCCACYCTCCAGGGAGATTCTGCACCCAAAAGACAGTGCCAAAGGGGAGCCATCACCGCGGGGCCGATGCCACCCCACGAGCCACACCGAGCCTTTAGCCTGCTCGACCTCCTCACACAGGGTGAGCGTGACCAGCACAAGGGACAGAGGCAGCCATGCAGCTCCAGAGCCAAAGGGAACTCCAGTTGGTGGAGAAAGAGGAGGAGGGCAGTAAATCAGTGACCCAGGGAAGGGGAGATGCCTTACCCTGCACAGTGAGGGCAAAGTGCCTCTCGGCTGAGCCGGCCGGGTTCTCAGCCACGCACGTGTAYCTCCCAGTGTCACCCACCTCCACCATTGCCACCTGCAGAGGGGGAGCAGAGCACCCTGAGGGCTGCCCTGAGCTGGGGAYATGCTGGGGCTCCCATGGGGACCTTGGTGAGACCAGGGCAGCCACCTTTYGGAGGAAAGAATGCCCCATCCCCTCCATCCAATGTCTCCTGTGTCTCTTCCCAACACAGCCACCTGCCATGGGGAACACCAACCTGCAGGACAGTGCCACCCTCCAGGAGCTGGTGCCGTGGGCCAGCCTCTATGGGGAGATCATTCCAGAGCCAGGACACTGTGGGCTCTGGGTGCCCAGCAGCTTCACACTCAAACTGGACAGTGCCATTGATGTTGGCCGTCACCTCCTCCTCCAGGTCCTCCGTGCCCCCACGGATGGCTGGGGCAGCTGGAAGCAGCTGGTTATGGGGCTGCCAGGTGCCTCAGCCCAGCGTCCCCTGTCCCTGTACTCACTGAGCACCTCCAGCTCGTAGTGCAGGCGGTCCCGGCCCGCGGCGTTGGCCGCCTCGCAGGTGTACCTGCCCCTGTGCTCCTCCTGCACCGCCTGCAGCTGCAGCACCCGGCCCCCTGTGACACGGGACAGCCTTGGGGCAGGCCACAGGGGAGGGTCTGTGGGATATCCCCCAGCCCTGCCCTGCCCAGAGCCCTGCACAGCCCCAGTGACTCAGAGGTCCCATGGTGRRYGAACTKAGRGCATCCCTCRYGGTGTCCAYAGTTGCCAAGGACCCTGCCAGGGGGCTTGGAAACCCTGGCACACAGCCCAGAGCACCTGCAGGTTTGATTYTGACCCKTGGAGCAAGTTACCAGCTTTGTATGAGGACCTGAAAGTCACAGAAGTTTGAATAGTATAATAATAAAATGATCACAGGGTGAAAATGTAGATTTTAAGATTTTTGGTATGGGGGTTATGGAGACAAGATGGAGAAACTTGGGTGTGTCCAGCCTTTCTTCTTCTTCTTGGTCTCCATTTTCTGCAGTGATGTTGGCACTTTGGGATTGGTTTAGAGTAGGAGTGCACTGTCTAACATAGGTGATAGGTATTGGGAATTCAGTGTAAATATGTTATAGGTAGTTTGTAGTATAAAAGGACAACACCACCTCGGGGGCTGTCAGAGTGCCTGTGGCTGCCCTGCTGAGCAGACCTCAGCTGGGCAGAAAGAAAATTCTGTAGATAAGAATTAATAAACAACTTCAAGACCAAAAACTGAAGAACTCTGACTCTTTCTTCAGATGCACAGGCCGAAACAGAGACACCCTGCACATCTGGGGCAGCAATTATCAACCAAAACCCGAGCCCAGGGGGGCTGTGTGTGGTGGCAGGAAGGGGACAGGCTCCATCCTCCTGCTCTCAACCCACAAGGCTGCTGCAGGACCACCCCCAGCCCCCACACGGGGCGTTCACACCCACTGCCCATTACCTTGCAGCATCAGCACCCCCAGGCCGGGGGAGAGGGGCTCCCCATCCTTGTACCAGGTGAGCTGGGGGGGCGGGATGGCGCTGGTGTCGCAGTACAGAGCGGTGGGCTGGCCAAGCACAGCCTGCCGGTGCTCTGTCACCTCCCCATCCTGGTCTTCCTCCCGATAGAAGATCTCAAGGGCTTCTTTGGGGCCCGTTTGCTGCTGGAAGATGGGGGGCACTGCGGGGACAGGCTGTGGTCAGCTGTGGGGAGCAGGGACATCAACCCCCAGGTGCACCCACAGCATCTGCCCTCACTGCAGCTGAGGAGAGGTTTGCTGTTTTCCAACAGGCTTTAACTTTTTCTCCTGCTCACCTTTCTGTGCTGCCACAAGTGACCCTGAGGACCCCTGCTCTTGCTGAGACACCCCTGCTCTGGGTGCTGGCTCTCTGCCCAGGGCTCACCTTGGATGTGCACAATGAAGTCCCTGTCATCTTCCCCCACAYCATTGGTGGCCACACAGGTGTAGTGCCCTGAATCCGAGACAGCAGCAGCTTGGATCTGGAGGACCTGCCCCTCACTGAGGATCTGGATGTGTTCAGAGCTTTCCAGAAGCTGAAGGGAAGAAAGAGYAGGGCAGGAGGAGGATTACACACCCAGGAGTGGGGCAGAGCCCAGCCAGCCATACAAAGGGTATTCTTCCACTCACATCCAGCTGGGACAGTCCCAAAGGCCCAGCAGCCCCTCCCTGGTCAAGTGGACACAGTCCAAGCAGCAGCCTCCTGGTCACAGTGGAAACAGTCCAAACCAGCATCTCTCCTGGTCACAGCCTGGACAAGTCCCCCAACCAGCAGCCCCTCCTCGTAAGCTGGACAGTCCCAAAACCAGCATTCCACCCTGGTCACAGCTGGGAACAATCCCCAACACAGCAAGCTCCTCCTGGTACAGTGGGGACAGTCATCAAACCAGCATCCTCTCCTGGTACTCTTGCACAGTCCCCAAACCAGCAGCCTCCTGGTCACATCTGCACACGTCCCAAGCCAGCAGCCCTCTGGTACATGCTGACAGTCCAGACCCCAGCAGCTCTCCCGGTCACATCTGGGACAGTCAAGCCAGTAGCCCTCCTGGTCACATCTGGACAGTCCAAACCCAGCATCTCTCCTGGTCACAGCTGACAGTCAGCCAGCAGCTCTCTGGTACAGTGGACAGTCCCAAGCCCAGATCTCCTCTCTGGTCACAGTGGACAGTCCCCAAGCCAGCACCTCCCTGGTCACATTGGCACAGTCCAAACCAGCAGCCCTCCTGGTCACAGCTGGGACAGTCCCAAACCAGCAAGCTCCTGGTCACATCTGCACAGTCCCAAACAGCAGCCCTCCTGGTGCCAGTGCTGGGACAGTCCCAAACCCAGCAGCCTCTGGTCACAGCTGGACAGTCCCAAACAGCAGCTCTCTCCTGTCACAAGCTGGACAGCCAGCAGCCTCTCTGGTCAGCTGGACAGTCCCCAAACCCAGCAGCCGCTCTGGTACAGCTGGACAGTCCCAAACCCAGCAGTCCCGGTCAAGCTGGACTCACTGCTTGTCCTTGTACCAGTGGATGGTCGGCTGGGGCACAGCCCAGGTCTCACACTCCAGCACCACGGTGCTGTTCACCCTGGCTTTCACCTCTTTCACAGCAAATTCCCCCAGAGGATCCTCTCTGGCAATCCAAGGAGGAACTGGTGGGGAAAGACAAAGGGAAGCAAAAGGCAGCCAAAGGAAGCAGCACTGGGCTGGTTACAGTGCTGGGGTCACTGCAGGAATTAGGAAGGATTTGGGGAGCTCCCTCACCCAGGACCTTCACAGCATAGCTCTTCACAGCCTCCCCATCTTCACTGGCCACYATGCAGCTGTAGGTGCCCGTGTCCTCCTCCTGGGCATTCAGGATCTGCAGCCCATGGCCACCTGGGCAAAGGGGGTCTCCTGAGAGGGTTGCTGCTCACAGCCACGGCTCTCTCTCCCCATGCAGCACCTGAAGGCATCTCTAGGGACCTGCTGAGCACCTGCAAGCCTGGCTGGAGGGGGCCTGATGCTCTCCCAGAGCCCAGTCCCAGGCTTATAAATACCAGCACTGAGGAGGCTCGTTATTATCAGAGGATGCAGCACCTGGAAGAGCTGTTCCCTGAGCCCTCAGGTCCTGCAGGATGGTTTCTCACCATCCCACTGTGCTGGACCCCTGCCAGACCAAGAAAAGGCCCCACTCCCCCTCCCCAAGGCATGCACAGCAAGGGGCCAGCACAGTCATGCAGAGSCAGGGGACAGCAGCAGTACCAGGGAGCAGGAGGACATTTCCAGATGCTTTGAGAGGAACCTGGTCCTTGAGCCAGGTGATGTTGGGAGATGGGTATGGCAGGGCCTCGCAGAGCAGGGAGATGGGGTTGTTGATGATCACTGTCACTTCTTCTGCAGCAGCATCCTGAGCAGAGCTGGGGCTGGCTGCAGAGACGTGGCTGTGTGTTAGATCAGCACTGGCACACACTTTGGCTTCCCAGTGCTTCATCCCCCCAGCAGAGAGCATGATCCAAGTTCAGGGAGCTGGAATTGACACAGCCTGTGCCAGCTTCAGACTTTGCCCCATCCTGCTGCCCTCCAAAGCCACAGAGATCCAGAAGACACATCCCCCCTTCCACAACCACCATCACAGATGGGTCCTGCACTAAGCAGGTGCTTTCTGCTCCTCCAGGAGGTCTCACAAGGGCTTTGGGACAGGTCCCTGCCATGCTTTGGCTGCAGGACTAAGGGATCCTCCCCACCTACCTGGGGCAGGCCATTAAAACCAACTAAGTCTGCTCACAGCTGAGACCCTGCCTCCATCCAAAGGCATCTCATACCCAAAACATCCAGCAGGTAGTGCTTGGTCTGATTTGCCACAGAGCTGGAGGCCACGCAGGAGTAGAGACCAGCATGGGCCAGGGAGGCTTGGGGGATGTGGAACAAGGAGCCATCAGGGGAGATGGAGAAGGTGCCAGGGAGAGGGTGGTTGTCTTTCATCCAGGTGATCTTGGGCTGTGGGTTGCCTGTGAGGGATGGAAAATGGGTTTTGGCCTTTGTGTGAAGTTTTTCCGTGTGTGAGCACAGCCTGGCTGGGGTCACTGCCAGAGCTTTTCTGGAAAGCAGAGACATCATCCCAAATCAGAATTATCATGACCTGGATCAGGATTTTAGAAGCTGCTGGATGAGCCAGCAAGAAGAAAAAGAKCTGTCCCGAGTGGGAGGTGATTAATTACTCCCATCACTACAGGAGAAATGAGATTAGAGGAGTTTTAGCTCCATTTGGGAAAGATTGGATCTCACACTGTGGAACAGGCTCCCCACGTGGGCGTCCCCTCCCCAGCYCTTCCCGGACAGCAGAGCTGCAGAGCCAGGAGCCATCCCAGCAGAGCTCTGCAGCCCATTCAGCTGTTTCCACGTCTCTGCCTGGAGCCATCCCTTTGTTCCACACCCCAAAGTGAGACTCAGGTCTGCCCCTGAGCCCCATCTCCCCCTTGCTCATGCCACCTCCCTTCCCCACTCGATGCTCACCTGAAGCCAGGCAGGACCAGGTGACAGGGTGGCCCTCGGGCACCTTGAAGGTGTCTTCTTCATCTGCATTCTCAATGTGGGGAGGAACTAGGAACACAAGCCCCCAGGGACTTCAGCAGCTGGCCACTCGGCCTCTGACCTCACATCCTAAGGACTCCAGCACACCCAGKGTGTCCAGCCTTAACTCATGTCTGTTCCTGCAAGGGTGGAGCTCTGAAACCCCAGCAGGAATCCTGCAGCAGACAGAAGAGCCCTCCTTACCTAGGACCTCCACGTAGAAATGCCTCCTGGCCTCCCCAGCCATGTTGCTGGCCAGGCAGGAATAGTGACCCCCATCCTGGGCTCGAGCATGGGTGAGCCTGAGCAGCCAGCCCCCTGGAAGGACACAGCAGAGGGGGCTCAGGGCCCTGATCCAGGTACCAGCACATCCCAACTGGATGGGAGGGGTGTTTGAACTGTGCTCCTGTGGGGCTGTAGCTCCACCATGAGTCTGAGCTCATCAGTGTTGGGGCAAAACACGTTCCCAAAGCAGATCTCTGACCTGAAAGCAGCTGTGTGTGCTCGCTGGGGGTGACAGGAGAGCCATCCCAGAACCAGGTGACGCTGGGCTGGGGAATGCCWGTGGCCTCACAGGGCAGAGTCAGGGATCCTTGCAGGGAAACGCTGACATTGGTTGTCAGTCCTGATCCTTGAATGAACTCGGGGGGAACTGGGGATGCAGAAGAAGATGGACACCCATTTGCAAAGCAGCCAGGACATCAAAGGAGCAAAGCAAGGAGGGGAGAACTGGGTGAACCTGGGTTTTCCCACCTTGGTCTGTATAGCTTTAGGACACGGACCCAGAAGAAACATTAGCATCACCTGGAGGTGGTGACTTTAAAGGTGTTTTGGGACAGATGACCCACAGCAAGTATGTGCCACTTACCTGCACAGCTGAGCCCAGGTTTACAGGCTCACACTGGGATGGCCACACAGCCTGAGCCACCTCAGAACCTTTATAACTCAAGTGACCTTGACCCATGAGGTAGTAGAGGACTTTATATGAGATGATGTGCTGTGATGGCTCTGGAAAGAAACTCCTGCCTGATGGACACAGTTCTATTCCTGAAGCGTAACCCTGGGACCTGCTACATGCTGGATTGTCCAACACCTGCTGCACATCAAGTTACTCCACACCCACCCTCCTTGTCCTGCCTGCACCCACCCCACCCTCAGCCACCAGCCCCATCCCACATCCTTACCATGCACCACAACTTCAAACTCCCTCTGCTCCTGCCCCTCTGTGCTGGCAGCCAGGCAYGTGTAGTGTCCTGCATGGGCCAGCTGTGCCCTGGGGATGTGCAGCCTCCTGCCCTGCTCTGTGAGCAGGAGCCCATCCCCAGCAGCCACGGGCCGCCCGTCCTTCACCCACATCACCCACGGCGCTGCTGTGCCCGTGGCCTCGCACTCCAGAACGGTCTCACCACCCTCGATGACAGAAACCTTCCTCAGGGTGCTGCTGCTGCTGCCCTGGAGCCTTGGCAGTGCTGTGGGCAGAGGGACAGGGAGTGGAGGGGATGAGCAGCAGCTCCCTCAGCCATGGGGCAAAGCTGACCCAAGGAGCAGCATCCCTTCCAAAATATCCAAGGCACCTGGAAATGGCTTTAGGGTCCAGCTGGACCTTGCATTGAGAGAAGTCCCAACACCTCCAGCTGCCCCKCAGGTCTCTGTGCCCCACGCTCACCGTGCACCTCCAGGTGGTGCTCCTTGCTGCTGCTGCCAGCAGCGTTCCTGCACTCGCAGGTGTACGTCCCCTGGTCCAGCAGCTGCACCTTCTCCATGTACACCACGTTCCCTCCTGGGGACACCAGCTTTGGGCTCCCTGGCTGCGTGGAGAGGGGCTCACCTGCCCAGGGAAGGGACAGCAGTTTTCCCTCAGGCTCCCAGCAGGGCAAATTCCCACCCAAAACCTGGATCCTGCTCAACAAAAATTGCTCCTTGCTCCAAGGAGAACAACGGCTGGGTCAACCCATGTGGGGAGAGATGAGGCTGAGGAACAGAGCCCTACCGTCCTTCCACCAGCTCAGGGTGGGCAGGGGGGTCCCATGGCACTGGCAGGCCAGCTGGACAGGCTGTCCCTCCAGCACGGACACAGCCTCGGGCTCTGGCGAGGACAAGGATGGAGGCACTGCAGGGGTGAGAGGAGCAGCTCAGTGATGGCACTGGGCAAGAGGAGAAGGGCAGCTTGGAGCTCCATCCTGCTGGATTCACACCCRCTGCAGCCCTGCTGGGTGCCACAAAAACCCCAGTGACATTCCCCTGCCCTGGCTTCATGTGCAAACAATAATCTTGTCTCTCCAGCCAAGCAAGGGATGCTTTTAATTGCACGTGGCCAASAGCAGAGGATGACCAAGCATCCCACAAACAAGCCAAGGTCAGGTTGGCCAGACACAGCCTTATTAGGCAGCCCTGCTCACTGAGAAGGTTACCCAACTCTTTCCATTATCGGGTGATGTTCTCAGCTGCTCCTAAATACAGCTGGCTGGAAAATGGTAACTCCTTCCCATGAGGGATATCAGTTTGGAGAAGAAAAGCCTCAACACCCAGAAACCCTTGAAAAACAAAAACAGCAGAACCCAAACAATGCACCCGAGCCAGGACGGCAGACGTGCAAACATTTCCCTGGGAAGAGATTGCAGGAACAAGCCCAGAGCAGGAGAACTGGATCTTCTCCARGCCCTGGCCTCCTGCCTGCAGGACTTCCACCAACTGGAGCATCCCTGGGAAGAGCCAGGGCCTGGCTCAGCCCCCGGAGCTGTGGGCACGCTGAGTGGTCTGGGAAGCTGCAGGGATGCTTGGATCAAGGGAGAAAAAGCATCCAGTGCCTGTCTTGGAGTCACCACTGAGTTGGGGGGGACAGAAATGCCACCAGGCACACGGGGTGCAAAAGGGACAGGGTGGGTGGGTGACRTTGTAATGGGGACCTGGCAATGCCCATCCATGGGGCCATGGCTTTCCAGGATATCATTTGGGATGAACACAGCATGACTGGAATTGCAAGTGAGCCTTCCTCCAGGGATGCATCCTGAGGGCTGGGACAACCCCACCGARCCCACACGATATTCCAGGGGGAAGCCCCCACAGCTGCACTCACCGGTGACCTGCAGGCTGTAGCGGGCCTCGGCCAGCCCGGCCGCGTTGGAGGCCACGCAGCGGTAGCTGCCGGCATCGGAGAGCCGGGCACGGGGCAGCTCCAGGCGCTTCCCATCCCCGGACAGCGCCAGCCCCGCTCCGGCCCGGAGCCGCTCCGGCCCCTTGTACCAGGCGATGTCTGCAGGGCAGCAGAGAGCTGAGCCGGGAGGAGCGGCACTGCTGCCCCAGGGAAAGCCCCGGGGGTTCAGGAGCAGGAGCTGAGGACGGGATTGACTCACCGGGAGCGGGCAGCCCCGAGGCCAGGCATTCCAGGGACGCCGAGCCGTTCTCGGGGATGGCCAAATCCACCGCGCTGGGTTCGATGTTCGGAGGCACTGCAAGCCAGCAGCGCTGTCAGCGGCTCTGTGTGCCCGCAGCCAGCACAGGGCAGGGCCCTGGGGCACAGCCAGGCTTGCCCAGGGCTCCTGGCACACAGCAAGGCCTGGCAGAGCAGCAGCCAAGGGCCACAGCTCAGTCCCTGCTGTGGGAGGGACCATATCACCCCACGGTGCCAGCACTGCTCCCCAAACCAGCCAGAGGTTTGGTCCCTGACCCCATGAGACACCCATTCTTCCCAGGGAGGGATCTCTGTTCCCTGCCTGGTTTCTCACCTGGCACCTTCAGACTCACATCCTGCTGGTGGAGGGGKATGGGGCTGGGGGAGGACCCTCCAGCAGGAAACACCACTCAAGGATTTACTGTGCTGCCAATGCCACCACCTCTCAGCTTCATTGACAAAGGACAAGATCCCGAGGGATCACGTGACCCTGCAGCTACCAAAAAACTGGGCCAAGAACTCCCAACCCCTTTGGGCAGCCCCATTCCTCCCAACGCAGGATGGACAGCCCCCCTCAGCCCAGACACTGCACTCACCATGCACTGACACCTGCACCTCTGCCTGGGCCAGCCCTGCCCAGGTGCTGCCCTGGCACACGTAGAGCCCTCGGTGACCCAGCCCCACTMGGGTGAGCAGCAGAGTGCCACCATCCTCAGACACCACCACTCCATCCTGCCCGGCCAGAGGGTGCCCATCCTTCAGCCACCTGCACAAGGGGACAGGCAGCAAGTCCTGGCACCACCCACACCCTGCCTCTGCACACCAACAGGGTGCTGGCAGCAAGGACTGTCCCCTTGTCCCCTGGAATGGGGCTGGCAGTGCCAGCAGAGGAGACCAGGGACAAGGAGAAGGAATGGATGCCTCCACCCTGAGGGACACCCCTAGCACCCATGCTGGGAGCACAGGGAGCCTCAGCACTGCAGCACTCACTGGATCTGGGCTGGGGGGATGCCCCTGGTGTGACACTGAATCCTCAGGGAGGTGTTGGCCACCGCTGCCAGGTGCCTTTCCCCATCACCAATCCACAGCTGGGGGGGAGCTGGGGGAGAGGGGACCTCAGGCTGTGCCCACCCTGGGTCCCTGGCACAGGGATGTGACACAGCCAAGGGTTTGCAGGGTTAGGGCACACGGGCAGGCTGTTTGAACCTTGCACGTGCAGGCTGTAGCTGAGCGAGGCGCTCCCGGCGGCGTTGGTGGCCGTGCAGGTGTAGAGGCCATTGTCTGTCACCTGGGGCTCAGGCAGGTGCAGGGATCCTGAAGGGAGGACACTGAACCTTGGGGGAGAAGGAACAGGAAAGCTGGATGGGAGAAACATGCCACAGACATTTCCTTTATGAAAAYTCCTCTCTCAGGATTTTTCCTGCTGAAGCTGAGAAGTTCAGCAACAAGACATAAGCAATAGGTTAGCTGCTGCTGTGGAATGCAACAGGTCAGTCTGGATTGGCCCAGCTTGGATGTTTGCAGTTGGTGGCCAATCCAGGACTGAGCTCTCTTGGAGACAGTCCGAGAGAGCGAGGTGTGTTATCATTCTTTTCTTTCTATTCTGAGGTAGCTAGCTGCTTCTGGAACTCTCCTTTTCTTTTCTTTTTAGCATAGTTATAATGTAGTATATATATATATATACACATAATAAATCAAGCCTTCTGAACATGGAGTCAAGGATCTCGTCTCTTCCTTCACCCCGAAACCCTTGTGGCAACAGTCACAGAAACAGCCATGCCATCCATCACCCAACCCTGAGCAGGAGCTGAGGGCTCAGAGCTCACCATCACCTCGGGACAGCCAAGAGAAGGTCACCKCGGCCACCTCCCACTCAAAGAGGGTGGCACTGTCACAGACTTATTTTCTGAAAAATACTTTTGCTAAGATTTTTCTCTTCAGAAGCTGAGAAGCCTCAGAAACGAAATGTAAATAATAATTATCTGCTGCTGCAGAATGCAACAGGTGGATCTATGATTGGTCCCATTTTGTTGTTTTTAATTAATGGCCAATCACTGTCAGCTGTCTTGAACTCTCTGGTCAGTCACAAAATTTCATTATCATTGTTTTCCTTTCCTTGCTAACCTTCTGATGAAATCCTTTCTTCTATTCTTTAGTACAGTTTTAATATCTCATTTTCTTTTAATATAATATGTAACATAAAATAATAAATCAGCCTTCTAAAACATGGAGTCAAGATTCTCATCTCTTCCCTTGTCCTGGGACCCCTGTGAACACCACCACAGTGGCACAGCTGCCCATGGGGGCAAATCCCCTTTGCTCAGCCCCTGCAGGAGCTCAGCACAGGCAGCACATGAGCCCAGGGGGATGAAGGAGGACCAGGGTCCCCCCAGAGCACAGTCCCTGCAGCTGGAGCTGGCCATGCTCTCATTGCCAGCCCCATCTGTGCTCCACAGACATAACCTCATCTCAGCCCACGGCTGCAGATTCCTCCTGGTGTGCTCCCATAAATCACCCAGCTGAGATGTGGGGAACAGAAACCGGGACAGGATGTGTGAACAGCCATGGCAAACCAGACACGAACAACAAGGCAATGCCCCCCCCTCAAGAAGAGCAAAACCAAGCTGCCTTCCTGCTTCCCCCGGCCACAGCAATCCTCAGGGACAGGTAAGAAGTGTTTAACCCCAAGACCAGGGCCCGTGGTTTTAGGGATCCCTTCCAACATGGTGCCAACATAGGGGGAAAGCACTGGAAGACCAAGACACCAGATAACCCAAAGAATGGTTGGATTTGAGTTTACCCTCGCCCATCAAATCACATTAACTGACTGTCTCATGGCTGTCATCAGCTTCAACGCCATCAACAAATTGATTTGTCCCTCCAGAAGTCACTCACTGGAGCAAAACTGGCCTAAAACCCCACATCCCAGGGCAGACAAAGCCACTGCTGGGCTAAAACCTGTGTTTGTGCCAAACCTCATCCCAAGAAGCACCAGGCCCTGGTCCAACACTTCCCACAGGGATCCACCATCCCCAGGCACATCCTTGACCCTGTGACAGCACAGGGCAGGAATGTGCAGGAAGGCAGACAGACAGACGGACAGCAGGCTGAGGAGCTGCACTGGAGCTGCCTTTCCTTCCCAGCCCCAGGTCCAGGGTAGGCACATGAGTGATGGGAAGCAGCTGCTTGGTCCCAGATGTTTGGAAGATGGAAGAAAAGCCTGGTGCTCTCCAAGGAGAGCAGAGCTAATGCAGCCCTGCTTGCCTGCCTCAGCTCCTACATTGCCCACAGGCTGCCAGGGGTGCCCTTCACATCCCCCTGCCAAGCAGCTCAGTCCCTTATGGACCTGACATCCCTCTGAGGAGACACAAAATCCCAGGAGATGGTGGCCCCAGCACCCAGAACCCTCCTTACCTGGTGCTGGCGAGGGGCAGGGGCAGGGGCTCCCGGCTCCACACCACCAGGGGAGGGGGAAACCCTTGGGCCTCGCAGGGCAGGCTGGTCTCCTGCCCCAGCACTGCCAGGATGGGCACAGGGTCTGATGTCTGTGATCCATTCACGCTGATCCTGGGCTTTGCTGCATGGAGAGGAGCACAGCTGGTGCAGYGACACTTCAGGTGCCCCACAGCCCTCACTGCTCCTCTTGCCATCCTCCAAACCCATCTGGCACCTGGACTGGTGCTCCAAGGAAGGCAGGAGTGRTCCCAGGTCATTCTCTCTCCCTGCCAGCCCCCTCTGGAGCTGTCCTGAGCACTCACTGCTGATGGAGAGCTGCATCTCCCGGCTGGAGAACCCTGCTGCATTGGTGGCTGTGCAGAAGTAGGTGCCAGCGTCCCCAGGGGACGATGAAGGGATCAGGAGGGTCCCATCAGGGTCAAGCTGGTAGTGTGGGCTCGGTGAAATGGGCTCTGTGCCCTACAGAGGAAAGGGAAGGGAGCCAGGAAGAGATTCTCCCATGAGCTCAACATCCCAAAAGCAAGGAGAGKTCTGGACGCACCAGGGCAGGGCATGCCCTGGTCTCAGCTCCCCAGGGCACTTGGTGCCACCTCCCCAGGCAGCTGGAGAGCTCCATCCCTTCAAACACATCTCCCTGAARTCGAGGGTGGCCCCAGCCAGGCTGGCAGGGCACACAGCCCCCATCCTGTCCCCTACCTTGGCCCAGGTGACAGTGGGGGGTGGCACGCCAGTGGCATTGCACCGCAGGGTGACAGCAGCTCCCTCGGTGGCAGCGACCAGAACAGGGCCAGGCTCGATGCTGGGAGGAGCTGGGAAGAAAGAAGAAACCTTGTCCTGCATGGCCGGGCCACATCCAGCACAAGGAGCACGCCCGTATGTTCACTGCCAGCAGGACACCAGCTCCCTGCCCAACAGTGGATGACCAGGGACACATCCAGCACAAGAGCAGAGCACAGAGCAGACGAGAGCACTGCCCCGTGTCACTGCTCAGAGGGGACACCCAGCTCCCTGCCACTCACCTGGATGACAGGGACACATCCAGCACAGCAAGAGCAGCAGCAGCAAGAGAGCACTGCCCGTGTCACTGCTCAGCAGGGACACCCAGCTCCCTGCACTCACATGTGGATGACCAGGGACACATCCAGCACAGAGAGCAGAGCACAGAGAGAACTGCCCCGTGTCACTGCTCAGAGGGGACACCCAGCTCCCTGCCACTCACCGTGGATGACCAAGGACACATCCAGCACAGAGAGCAGGGCACAGAGAGAGCACTGCCCTGTGTCACTGCTCAGAGAGGGACACCCAGCTCCCTGCCACTCACCATGGATGACCAGGGACACATCCAGCACAGAGAGCAGAGGAGCAGCAGAGAGCACTGCCCGTGTCACTGCTCAGAGGGGACACCCAGCTCCCTGCCACTCACCGTGGATGACCAGGGACACATCCAGCACAGAGAGCAGAGCGAGAGCAGAGAGGAGCACTGCCCCGTGTCACTGCCAGCAGGACACCCAGCTCCCTGCCACTCACCGTGGATGACCAGGGACACATCCAGCACAGAGAGCAGAGAGCACAGAGAGCACTGCCCGTGTCACTGCTCAGAGGGGACACCCAGCTCCCTGCCACTCACCGTGGATGACCAGGAACATCCAGCACAGAGCAGCAGGGCACAGAGAGCACTGCCCTGTGTCACTGCTCAGCAGGGACACCCAGCTCCCTGCCACTCACCATGGATTGGACCAGGCGACACATGTCCTGCCTGTGCGAGCCGAGGGCGTTGCTCACCTCGCAGGTGAAGGTTCCTGCATCCCCCTGGGATGCCTGCTGCACGTGCAGGCTCCCATCAGCCCGGATGGAATAGCGGCCACCTGGGGCTACCTGGGCATGGGGGAGAGCAGAAAGCAGGGCAGATGGCAGGGTCAAACACCAACACATCCCTGCATCTCTGGGGCWCATCCAGAAATGAATCCTTGAGCAACACCCTGATGTGGAGATAAACCCACGGTGCCTTCCCAACACTAATGCTCTGTTGGATTCTTTCACCAGCAGCTTTCYCCCCAAAGGCTGGGGTAACCCATCGTGCAGTGAAGCCCCCCAGGGGGCAGGTGCCCACCCACCCACCCAGGATCCCAGCAGGCATGGCAGTCTCACCGTCTGCCCATCCCTGAGCCAGCGGCGGGCTGGGAAGGGGCTCCCAGCCAGGATCACACAGGGCAGGGACACGGGCTGGCCTGGGAGCACACGGACCACGGGGGATGCAAGGGCTATTTCTGGGGCTGTTTAAAGAGGGGAAAGGGAACCAGCATTAATCAGTGATAAACTGGCCAGGAACACTCAGGAGAATGGATGTAGATCACCTTTCTTCCAAGGTCTGGATCCTGGCTCAGCATAAGCCAGCTCTGATTCCACTCCCCAGGAATTTGGGGATATTCACTGCAGTGTGGYTCCATGGCAGCARYTGAAGCRAAAGAGGGCTTGGAAGGGCATTGCCCAAACCCTGCCCTGGGGTCTCTGAGCGTTCACTGTGGCCAGCTCAGGACCAGGGACAGCTGCTCTGGTCTCTGCCACTCACCCCTGCCAGCACACTGGGATGGACTCACAACCAAAGCACAGAAAAACAAACCCTGTCCRGTGACTGTGAGCTTGACCTCTGCATGGATCTTCCCAAACTCGTTCTGGGCTTCACAGATGTAGGTGGCTTGGTCATCCAGCGAGGCACCTGGAGCACAGTGGGGAGCAGCCTCAGCCTGGTGGGGCTGGAGAGCCCTGAGCAAGCTCCAAGYCAGGGACCACCCTCCCCTGCCCCACCAGCATCTCCAATGGGGGCASACCCCTCAGAGCTGGACTCCTGCAGGCTGTTACCACACACCTAAGCTTGCACAAGTGAAAAATACAAATAAATGCGTGCACACTCAGCTCTTACTGTCAATGAGGAGCTGGGCAGTCTCCAGCTGGCTGGAAWCCTCCCGTGGGCCCTGCCAGCCCACCACGGGCTTCCCGTCCTGCCGGGACCAGGAGACCTGGGGCACGGGGGATCCCTCCACACGGCACGGCAGGCTCACTCTGTCCCCAACCTCGACCTCCATGTCACCCAGGGGCTCAGGAAAGTGAGGGGCAGCTGGAGGAGAGAGCAGCAGAGAAAGGGCTCAGGCAGGTCCAGCAGCCCCACAGCTGAGCCTGGAGAYGGGARGGGGCTGCAAAACCAATGGGCAGGGTGCCCTGACAAGTTACAAGACCCACATTTGGTGCTTTTCCAAAGCTGTCAGAGCCTTTGCAGTTTCCATCTCTTCCAGTTACACTCATTGACCCCTGGCTCAGCAAAACAACTTGCACTTTTCCATCTTTAACTGCTTTAAACCCTGCTGCCCTCATCAAAGAGCCTTCCCTCCTCCCCCTCATGCTCTTTCATCTCTTCTACCTCCAGCAAAAAAGATTTCCCCCTGGATTTTCAGACACACACAAGTCAGCCCCCACCTCTGCCTAATTCCACTGAATGCACTTTGCATCCCCAGCTGCATCCCAAGCCCTCATGTCCCCATGCAATAACAACTCCTTTATCTTTTCCCACTTGCTGAGCCTCCTGCATCTTCCCAAAACTTGGAATTCCTGTGCCAGGCACCAACACCTCCCTGCTGGGAAGCCTCGGAGAGCAGCAAAGGGGAGCTAAGCCACAAAGCAGAGCTGTGGAAGAGGCTGCAGGACTTACATCCGACAGCAGGACTTACATCCCACGTGCAGCACGGTGCTGTCCGAGGCAATGCCCGCCTCGCCCAGGGCCCGGCAGCCGTAGAGCCCCGCGTCCTCCTCCCGCACGGCCTGCAGCCGCAGCAGCGCCCGCTGGCTGCCCGCCGGGAACGCGGCCAGGGCCTGCTCCCCTGCCAGAGCCAGCGTCACCCCGCGGGGCCTGCCGGTGTCACAGCCACGGGGGGGTGTCCCCGCGGGGCCCTGCCGGTGTCACAGCCACGGGGGGGTGTCCCCGCGGGGCAGGGGAGGGGTCCCGGCGGGTCTCACCTTTGTACCACACGATGCGGGGTGGGGGCGCCCCCGACACCCAGCACTCCAGGGTGACATCCTCGCCCACCAGCGCCTTCAGGCTGGGCGTCACTGCCAGGATGGCAGGGGGCTCTGTGCCGTGGGGAGAGGCGACTTTGGTCACCTTCTGCTGCTCTGGGTGTTGATCGCACCCTGAGTTCACTGTAGGCCCACTCCCTGCCTCACTGGGAGCCACACTGGGAATGGGGCTGTGGTGTGATAAAGGTGTCAGCACACTGGGAATGGGCTGGTGTGATTAAAGGGTCAGCACACTGGAATGGGGCTGTGGTGTGATAAAGGGTCGAGCAAGCTGGGAATGGGGCTGGTGTGATAGTAAGGGTCAAGCACACTGGGAGGTGGGCTGTGCTGGGGGACACCTCCCAGGGCTCTGGGGTCCCTTGGGCTGCATGCGCCCACCCAGAGCAGCAGAGGTGACCAAAGTCGCCTCCCCACGGCACAGAGCCCCCTGCCATCCTGCAGTGACGCCCAGCCTGAAGGCGCTGGTGGGCGAGGGATGTCACCCTGGAGTGCTGTGTCGTGGGGGCGCCCCCACCCCGCATCGTGTGGTACAAAGGCTGAGACCCGCAGAACGACAGGAGAAACCCACTACCAGACTCATAGAATCTCCCGCCGCGGGTCACCCCCCTCTCACGTGGTGGCCTGCTGCAATCGAGCAAGGGCCCTGCGCGGGGACATCGCCTGCTCCGCGCAGTGGACTCTCTGTGCACGAGCAGACACACGAGCCATGCGAGTGCGTTTTGGAGAGACAAGCACTCCCTCTCTCCACTCCCTGGGAGTTCATAGCACGCTCGTTGACTATCACTCTCGAGGCAAGTGGGACCCATCTCTGTCCGAGGTTTGCGCCACACCTATCCCTCTGCTCTGCTGAGACTCTCCTCTCCCTAGGCTCACGCCCCACCAAGGTGGACACCTCCTCAACCGCTCTCTCTCCCACCACAAAGCGTGGCATTGTTGGCTATCCGAGGTGTAACACACGGCGGGAGAACACCCCATCTCCCCCACAACCACGGTGAGACCTGTGGAACACCGGCCATTGTGCTCACGCTCAGTGGAGAGCGGACCCACCATCCTCCACCCGGTGGCGCTGTGACAACCGAGCAAGAGACCACCGACGAGGCGAAGACAATTAACCACTCTCTCCGGTGTATGGCGTCTGTGAGCGATTCCATGGCAAAATCCGGCGAGCCATGAGAGTGGGAGAGTGCCTCACGTCGTTTAGTTAGTTGCGTGACCGTCTAACGCTCTACATAGAGGCATCGTGGTGACAGTGCAGTGGGTCCCTTAAAGAGCCCGCGTCCCGTCGAGGAGATTGTGACGAGAGCCAAGAGGCAAGCCGCTAGTCTGAACTGATCAATAAAGAGAACTGCAAGGCCTGTGTCTGGGGGAGAAGGACGCGGGGGCTCTTACGGCTGCCGGGCCCTGGGCGAGGCGCCCATTGCCTTCGGACAGCACCGTGCCATGCACGTGGGATGTAAGTCCTGGCCTGTCGGATGTTAAGTCCTTGCAGCCTCTTCCACAGTCTGCTTTGTGGTCTTAGCTCCCCTTTGCTGCTGCTCGAGGCTTCCCAGCAGGGAGGTTTGGTGCCTGGCACAGGGAAATTTGCCAAGCTTTTTGGGAAGATGCAGGAAGACTCAGCAGTTGGGAAAGACAGTGCCTGTTGTTAATTGCTGCATGGGGGGACAGAGGCCTTGGGGATGCAGCTGGGGATGCAAAGTGATTCAGTGGAATTAGGCAGAGGGTGGGGGCTGACTTGTGCTGTGTCTGAAAATCGCAGGGGGAAATCTTTTTTTGCTGAGGTAGAAGAGATGAAAGAGCATGAGGGGGGAGCGAGGAAGGCTCTTTTGAGAGGGCAGCAGGTTTGTTTAAAGCAGGTTAAAGGATGGAAAAGTGCAATTGTTTTGCTCGAGCCAGGGTTGATGAGCTGTAACTGTGAGATTGCGAAATGCAAAAGGCTCTGACATGCTTTGAAAACGCACCAAATTGTTGGGTTTGTTAACTTGTCAGGGCCCCCTGCCCCATTGGTTTTGCAGCCCGTCCTACTTCTCCAGGGCTCAGCTGTGGGGGCTTGCGTGGACTGGCCTGAGCCCTTTCTCTGCTGCCTCTCCTCCAGCTGCCCCTCACTTTCCTGAGCCCCTGTGGTGACATGGAGGTCGAGGTTGGGGGACAGAGTGAAGCCTGCCGCTTGCCGTGTGGAGGGATCCCCCGTCCCCAGGTCTCCTCGGTCCCGGCAGGACGGAAGCCCCGTGGTGGGCTGGCAGGGCCACGGGAGGATTCTCAGCCAGCTGGAGACTGCCCAGCTCCTCATTACAGTAAGAGCCTGGAGTGTGGCACGCATCTTATTTGGTATTTTTCACTTGTGCAAGCTTAGGTGTGTGGTACGCCTGCCAGGAAGTCGAGCTCTGAGGGTCTGCCTCCCATTGGAGATGCTGGTGGGGCAGGCGGGAGGGTTGGTTCCCTGCCTTGGAGCTTGTCTGCGAGGTACGCTCTCCAGCCCCACCAGGCTGAGCCCTGCTCCCACTGTGGCTCACTGGTGCCCTCGCTGCGTTCAGTCACAATGACACCAACGCCCACCTACATTCCTAGTTCATAAGCCAGAACGAGTTTGGGAACGCATCCTATGCATCGAGTGCTCAAATGCTTCACCAGTTACAAGCCACAGAGTTTGTTTTTCGTGCTATTAGAGTTAGTGAGTCACCTCCAGTGTGCTGGCAGGATGACGTGAGCAGGAGAGCAAGAGCAGCCTGCCCCTCTGCGTCTCCTGGCTGGCCAAAAGTGATACGCTCAGAGACCCCAGGGCAGGGTTCTGGGCAATTGCCCTTCCAAGCCCTCTTTGGCTTCACCTGCACATTGCTGCCTATGTGGAACCCACACTGCAGTTTGTGAATTATTCCCTCATAATTCCTGGGGAGTGGAATCAGAGCTGTGGCTTATGCATGAAGCCAGGATTCCCAGCCTTGGAAGAAAGCGTGATCTTTACATCATTCTTTCCTGAGTGCTTCCTGCGCCAGTTTATCTCACCTGATTAATGCTGGTTCCACTTTCCCCTCTTTAACAGTCCCCAGTAACATAGCCCTTGCACGCTCCCCCAGTTTAGGTCCGTTGCTTGTCTTTGCTTCCCAGCGCCAGCCCGTTGTCCCTGCCCTGTGTGAATCCTTGCTGGGAGCCCTTCCTCATGTCCCGCCGCTGGGTGCAGGGTGGGTCAGACGGTGAGACATGCCATTGCCCTGCTGAGCGGATCCTGGGTCGGGCTGGGTGGGTCGGTACCCCCTGCCCCCTAGGGGCCTCACTGCACGATGGCGTTACCCGCCTTTGGACGAATTGCTAGCACCTGTCGTTGGTGAAAGAATCCAACAGAGCATTAGTGTTCTGGCAATGGCACCGTGGGTTTATCTCCACTATGCAGGTCTCTGCTCAAGGATTCTCATTCTCTTGGCATGATAGTCCCCAGAGATGCCCAGGGATGTGTTGGTGTTTGACCCTTGCCATCTTGCCTCGCTGCTTCTAGCTCTCGCTCACTCCATTCCCAGGTAGACCCAGGTTGGCCGCTATTCCATCCGGGCTGATGGGAGGCCTGCACGTGCCAGCAGGCATTCCCAGGGGGATGCCAGGAACCTTCACACTGCGAGGTGTAGCAACGGCCCTCGGCTCGCACAAGCATGACGTGTCCCTGCGTCATCCACGGTGAGTGGCAGGGAGCTGGGTGTCCCTGGCTGGCCCAGTGACATGGCAGTGCTCCCTGCTGCCCTGCCTCTCTGTAGCCCTGCTCTCTGTGCCTTGGATGTGTCCTTGGTCATCCATGGTTGAGTCGGCAGGGAGGCTGGGTGTTCCCCTCTGAGCAGTGACACGGGCAGTGCTCCCTTGTGCCTCTGCCTTCTCTGTGCTGGGATGCTGTTCCCTTGCGTCATCCCATGGTGAGTCGGCAGGGAGTGGGCTGTCCCCTCTGAGCAGTGACACAGCGGCAGTGCCGCTCCCTTTTTTGCCCCCCTTGCCTCTCTGTGCTGGATGTGTCCCTTGTCATCCACGGCTGAGTGCGCAGGGAGCTGGAGGTGTACCCCTCTGCCAGCCGTGACACAGGGACAGTGCTTTTCTGCTCTGCTCTCTTGTGCTCTGCTCTCTGTGCTGGATGTGTTCCCTGGTACATCCACAGTGAGGTGGCAGGTGCTGGGTGTCCCTGCTGGCAAAGTGACCACGGGGCAGTGCTTCTTCTCTGCTCTGCTCTCTGTGCCTGGATGTGTCCCTTGCACTCCACGGTGAGTCGGCAGGGAGCTGCTCGGTGTCCCCTCTGAGCAGTGACAGGGGCAGTGCCCTCTCTGTGCCGCTCTGCTCTCTGTGCCTGGATGTCGTCCCTGGTTCATCCATGGTGAGTTGGCAGGCGGAGCTGCGTGTCCCCTCTGAGCAGTGACACGGGGCAGTTTGCCCTTCTCTGTGCCTCTATGCTCTCTAGTGCTGGATGTTTTACTGTGTCCCTTGGTTCATCCACGGTGAGTGCAGGGAGCTGGGTGTCCCACTTCTTGAGCAGTGACACGGGCAGTTCCCTGTGCCTCTGCTCTCTGTGCTGGATGTGCTCCCTGCGTCATCCACACTTCAGTGGCAGGGAGCTGGGTGTCCTCTGCTGCTCTCAGTGTACATAGCCGGCAGTGCTACTCTTGCTGCTGGACGTGGCCTTCTGGCCGTGCAGGCAATGAGCTTCTCTTCCCTCCCAGGCTCCTCCCCAGCATCGAGCCTGCCCTGTTTCTGGTCCGCGTGCCACCGAGGGAGCTTGCCACTGTCACCCTGCGGCTTGCAATGCCACTGGCGTGCCACCCCACACTTGTCACCTGGCCAAGGTAGGGCACAGGATGGGGCTGTTGTGCCTTCTTCCAAGCTGGGTGCTTGCGGGCCACCCTCGAATTCAGGGAGATTGTGTGCAAGGGATGGAGCGTCTCCAGCTGTCCTGAGGTGGGAGGTGGCACCAAGTGCCTCGGGGGGAGGCTGATGACCACGGGCATTCGCCCTTGCCCTGGTGCGTCCAGAGCTCTCCTGTGCTTTGGAATGTTAGAGCTCATGGGAGAATCTCTTCCTTGGCTCCCTTCCCTTCCTCTGTAGGCTATCTATGCCCATTTCACCTAGCCCACACCTACCAGCATTGCACCCTGATGGACCCTTCCTGCATCCCTTTCATCGTCCCCTGGGGACGCTGCGCACCTACTTCTGCACAGCCACCAATTGCAGCCAGGGTTCTCCAGCCAGGAGATTTGTCCCAGCTCTCCATCAAGCAGTGAGCTGCCTCAAGCCGACAGCTCCCATGAGGGGGCTGACAGGGAGAGAGAATGACCTGGAACACTCCTGCCTTCCTTGGAGCACCAGTCCAGGTGCCAGATGGGATTTTTGACGAGGATGGCAAGAGCGAGCTAGTGAGGCTGTGGCGGCCCACCTGACAGTGTTCTCATGCACCAGCCTCTGCCTCCTCTCCATGCAGCAAAGCCCCCAGGATCAGCGTGAATGGATCACAGACATCAGACCCTGTGCCATCCTGGCCAGTGCTGGGGCAGGAGACCAGCCTGCCCTCGAGGCCCAAGGGTTTCCCCTCCCCTGTGTGGGGTGGAGCCGGGAAGGAGGCCCCCTCCCCTGCCCCTCGCCAGCACCAGGGTAGGGAGGGTTTACTGGGTGCTGGGGCCACCATCTCCTGGGATTTTGTGTCTCCTCAGAGGGACTGTCAGGTCCAAATTAAGGGACTGAGCGCTTGGCAGGCGGGATGTGAAGGGCACCCCTGGCAGCCTGTGGGCAATGTAGGAGCTGAGGCAGGCAAGCAGGGCTGCATTAAGCTCTGCTCTCCTTGGAAGCACCAGGCTGTTCTTCCATCTTCCAAACATCTGGGACCAAGCAGCTGCTTCCCATCATCACATGTGCCTTACCCTGCCGGACACGGGGCTACAGCTCCAGTGCAGCTCCTTCAGCCTGCTGGTCTGTCTGTCTGCTTCCTGCCACATTATCCTGCCACTAGACGTATATATAGTCACCAAGGTACAAGGATGTGCCGCGGGATGTGGATCCCTGTGGGAGTGTTGCGACCAGGGCCCTGGTGCTTTCTTTGGGATTGATGTTTGCGCACAAACACAGGTTTTAGCGCCCCCCTAGCAGTGGCTTTTGTCACTGCCTGGGATGTGGGTTTTTAGGCCAAGTTTTGCTCCAGATTTTGCCCCACTTCTTGGAGGGACAAATCAATTTGTTGATGGCGTTGAAGCTTGATGACAGCCCATGAGACAGTCAGGTAATGTTTTTTATGATTTTGATGGGCGGAGGGAAAACTCAAATCAACCATTCTTTGGGCGTTATCTAGTGTCTTGGTCTTCCAGTGCTTCCCCCTTATTGTTGGCACCATGTTGGAAGGGATCCAAAACGGGATCCCTAAACACACGGGCCCTGGTTCTTCGGGGCGGCGTTAAACACTTCTTACCTGGTTCCCCTCGGAGGAATGCTGTGTTTGGCCTGGGGACGCAGGAAGGCAGCTTGGTTGTTGCCTCTTCTTGAGGCGGGGGGGATTGCCTTGTTGTTCGTGTCTGGGTTTGCCATGGCTGTTGCACACCATCGCTGTCCCGGTTTCTGTTCCCCATCTCTATCTCCACTGGGTGATTATGGGAGCACACCAGGAGGAATCTTTACAGCGCGTGGGCTGAGATGAGGTTATTGTCTTTGGAGCCCACAGATTGGGGGCTGGCAATGAGAGCATGGCCAGCTCCAGCTGCAGGGACTGTGCTCTTGGGGGGACCCTAGGTCCTCCTTCATCCCCCTGGTGCTTCATTTGCTGCCTGTGCTGAGCTCCTGCAGGGCTTTTGCTGAGAAAGAGGATTTGCCCCCATGCGGCCAGCTGTTGGCCACTGCTGGGTTGGTGTTCACAAGGGGGTCCCAGGACAGGGAAGAAGAATGAGGAAATCTTTGACTCCATGTTTTAGAAGGCTGTTTATTATTTTATGTTACCATATTTATAATTAAAAGAAAATTATATATTAAAACTATACTTAAAGCATAGAAGAAAGGATTTCATCAGAAGGTTAGCAAAGAAAGGAAAAAGAAATGATAATGGAAATTTTGCTGACTGACTAGAGTCAAGACAGCTGACCAGTGGTTGGCCAAATTAAAAACAACAAATGCGAGAACAATCCACAGTCCAACCTGTTTGCAGTTCTGCAGCAGCAGCACATAACGATTGTTTACCATTTCATTTCTGCAGGCTTCTATGCTTCCTTAAGAGGAAACAATATATTTAGCAAAAGTAATTTTTTCAGAAAATAAGTCATTTGACAGCTTGCCACCCTCCTTTGAGTGGGGAGGCTGGCCGTCAAGGTGACTTCTCTTGGCTGTCCGAGGTGATGCGTGAGCTCTGAGCCCTCAGACTCCTGCTCAGGGTTGGGTTGATGGATCGGCATGGCTTTTCTGGGACTGTTGCGCACACGGGGTCTCGGGTGAAGGAAGAGATCGAGAGTGCTTGACTCCATGCTTCAGAAAGGCTTGATTTTACTTAATGTTGTATATACTATATACTACCTCGAACTACATTATAAACTATGCCCCCTAAAAAGAAATCAGAAAGAAGGAGGAGTTTCCCAGACAGCAGCCTAGTTCTACCTCAGAATAGAAAGAAAAGCATGATTGATAACACACCTCGCTTCTCTCGGACTGTCTCCAAGAGAGCTCAGTCCATGGATGGCCACCAACTTGCCAAACATCCAGCTGGGCCAATCCAGGACCTGACCACTCTCTCCTTTTTGATCGCACCCTGAGTTCACTGTAGGCCCACTCCCTGCCTCACTGGGAGCCACACTAGGGAATGGGGCTGTGGTGTGATAAAGGTGTCAGCACACTGGGAATGGGCTGGTGTGATTAAAGGGTCAGCACACTGGAATGGGGCTGTGTGTGATAAAGGGTCGAGCAATGGGAATGGGGCTGGTGTGATGAGGTATAGGTCAAGCACACTGGGAGGCTGGGCTGTGCTGGGGGACACCTCCCAGGCTCTGGGGTCCCTTGGGCTGCATGCGCCCACCCAGAGCAGCAGAAGGTGACCAAAGTCGCCTCTCCCCACGGCACAGAGCCCCCTGCCATCCTGCAGTGACGCCCAGCCTGAAGGCGCTGGTGGGCGAGGGATGTCACCCTGGAGTGCTGTGTCGTGGGGGCGCCCCCACCCCGCATCGTGTGGTACAAAGGCTGAGACCCGCAGAACGACAGGAGAAACCCACTACCAGACTCATAGAATCTCCCGCCGCGGGTCACCCCCCTCTCACGTGGTGGCCTGCTGCAATCGAGCAAGGGCCCTGCGCGGGGACATCGCCTGCTCCGCGCAGTGGACTCTCTGTGCACGAGCAGACACACGAGCCATGCGAGTGCGTTTTGGAGAGACAAGCACTCCCTCTCTCCACTCCCTGGGAGTTCATAGCACGCTCGTTGACTATCACTCTCGAGGCAAGTGGGACCCATCTCTGTCCGAGGTTTGCGCCACACCTATCCCTCTGCTCTGCTGAGACTCTCCTCTCCCTAGGCTCACGCCCCACCAAGGTGGACACCTCCTCAACCGCTCTCTCTCCCACCACAAAGCGTGGCATTGTTGGCTATCCGAGGTGTAACACACGGCGGGAGAACACCCCATCTCCCCCACAACCACGGTGAGACCTGTGGAACACCGGCCATTGTGCTCACGCTCAGTGGAGAGCGGACCCACCATCCTCCACCCGGTGGCGCTGTGACAACCGAGCAAGAGACCACCGACGAGGCGAAGACAATTAACCACTCTCTCCGGTGTATGGCGTCTGTGAGCGATTCCATGGCAAAATCCGGCGAGCCATGAGAGTGGGAGAGTGCCTCACGTCGTTTAGTTAGTTGCGTGACCGTCTAACGCTCTACATAGAGGCATCGTGGTGACAGTGCAGTGGGTCCCTTAAAGAGCCCGCGTCCCGTCGAGGAGATTGTGACGAGAGCCAAGAGGCAAGCCGCTAGTCTGAACTGATCAATAAAGAGAACTGCAAGGCCTGTGTCTGGGGGAGAAGGACGCGGGGGCTCTTACGGCTGCGGGCCCTGGGCGAGGCGGCCATTGCCTCGGACAGCACCGTGCTGCACGTGGGATGTAAGTCCTGCTGTCGGATGTAAGTCCTGCAGCCTCTTCCACAGCTCTGCTTTGTGGCTTAGCTCCCCTTTGCTGCTCTCCGAGGCTTCCCAGCAGGGAGGTGTTGGTGCCTGGCACAGGAATTCCAAAGTTTTGGGAAGATGCAGGAGCTCAGCAGTGGAAAAGACAAGGCTGTTGTTATGCTGCATGGGGACATGAGGGCTTGGGATGCAGCTGGGGATGCAAAGTGCATTCAGTGGAATTAGGCAGAGGTGGGGGCTGACTTGTGTTGTGTCTGAAAATCCAGGGGGAAATCTTTTTGCTGGAGGTAGAAGAGATGAAAGAGCATGAGGGGGAGGAGGGAAGGCTCTTTGATGAGGGCAGCAGGTTTAAAGCAGTTAAAGATGGAAAAGTGCAAGTTGTTTTGCTGAGCCAGGGTTGATGAGTGTAACTGTGAGATGGAAACTGCAAAAGGCTCTGACAGCTTTGAAAAGCACCAAAATGTGGGTTCTGTAACTTGTCAGGGCCACCCTGCCCATTGGTTTTGCAGCCCCGTCCCTTCTCCAGGCTCAGCTGTGGGCTGCTGGACCTGCCTGAGCCCTTTCTCTGCTGCTCTCTCCTCCAGCTGCCCCTCACTTTCCTGAGCCCCTGGGTGACATGGAGGTCGAGGTTGGGGACAGAGTGAGCCTGCCGTTGCCGTGTGGAGGGATCCCCCGTGCCCCAGGTCTCCTGGTCCCGGCAGGACGGGAAGCCCGTGGTGGGTGGCAGGGCCCACGGGAGGATTCCAGCCAGCTGGAGACTGCCAGCTCCTCATTGACAGTAAGAGCTGAGTGTGCACGCATTTATTTGTATTTTTCACTTGTGCAAGCTTAGGTGTGTGGTAACAGCCTGCAGGAGTCCAGCTCTGAGGGGTCTGCCCCCATTGGAGATGCTGGTGGGGCAGGGGAGGGTGGTCCCTGCCTTGGAGCTTGCTCAGGGCTCTCCAGCCCCACCAGGCTGAGGCTGCTCCCCACTGTGCTCCAGGTGCCTCGCTGCGATGACCAAGCCACCTACATCTGTGAAGCCCAGAACGAGTTGGGAAGATCCATGCAGAGGTCAAGCTCACAGTTCACAGGACAGGGTTTGTTTTTCTGTGCTTTGGTTGTGAGTCCATCCCAGTGTGCTGGCAGGGGTGAGTGGCAGAGACCAGAGCAGCTGCCCTGGTCCTGAGCTGGCCACAGTGAACGCTCAGAGACCCCAGGGCAGGGTTTGGGCAATGCCCTTCCAAGCCCTCTTTGGCTTCACATGCTGCCATGGACCCACACTGCAGTGAATATCCCCAAATTCCTGGGGAGTGGAATCAGAGCTGGCTTATGCTGAGCCAGGATCCAGACCTTGGAAGAAAGGTGATCTACATCCATTCTCCTGAGTGTTCCTGGCCAGTTTATTCACTGATTAATGCTGGTTCCCTTTCCCTCTTTAACAGCCCCAGGAAATAGCCCTTGCATCCCCCGTGGTCCGTGTGCTCCCAGGCCAGCCGTGTCCCTGCCCTGTGTGATCCTGCTGGGAGCCCCTTCCCAGCCCGCCGCTGGCTCAGGGGATGGGCAGACGGTGAGACTGCCATGCCTGCTGGGATCCTGGGTGGGTGGGTGGGTGGGTACCTGCCCCCTGGGGCCTCACTGCACGATGGGTTACCCCAGCCTTTGGGCGAAAGCTGCTGGTGAAAGAATCCAACAGAGCATTAGTGTTTGGAAGGCACCGTGGGTTTATCTCCACATCAGGGTGTTGCTCAAGGATTCATTTCTGGATGAGCCCCAGAGATGCAGGGATGTGTTGGTGTTTGACCCTGCCATCTGCCCCTGCCTTCTGCTCTCCCCCTGCCCAGGTAGCCCAGGTGGCCGCTATTCCATCCGGGCTGATGGGAGCCTGCACGTGCAGCAGGCATCCCAGGGGGATGCCAGGAACCTTCACCTGCGAGGTGAGCAACGCCCTCGGCTCGCACAAGGCAGACGTGTCCCTGGTCATCCACGGTGAGTGGCAGGGAGCTGGGTGTCCTGCTGGCAGTGACATGGGCAGTGCTCCCTGTGCCTGCCTCTCTGTGCCCTGCTCTCTGTGCTGGATGTGTCCTGGTCATCCATGGTGAGTGGCAGGGAGCTGGGTGTCCCCTCTGAGCAGTGACACGGGCAGTGCTCCCTGTGCTCTGCTCTCTGTGCTGGATGTGTCCCTGGTCATCCATGGTGAGTGGCAGGGAGCTGGGTGTCCCCTCTGAGCAGTGACACAGGGCAGTGGCTCCTGCCCCCTGCTCTCTGTGCTGGATGTGTCCCTTGTCATCCACGGTGAGTGGCAGGGAGCTGGGGTGTCCCCTCTGAGCCGTGACACAGGGCAGTGCTTTCTGCTCTGCTCTCTGTGCTCTGCTCTCTGTGCTGGATGTGTCCTGGTCATCCACAGTGAGTGGCAGGGCTGGGTGTCCCTGCTGGCAGTGACACGGGGCAGTGCTCTCTCTGCTCTGCTCTCTGTGCTGGATGTGTCCCTTGCATCCACGGTGAGTGGCAGGGAGCTGGGTGTCCCCTCTGAGCAGTGACAGGGGGCAGTGCTCTCTGTGGCTCTGCTCTCTGTGCTGGATGTGTCCCTGGTCATCCATGGTGAGTGGCAGGGAGCTGGTGTCCCCTCTGAGCAGTGACACGGGGCAGTGCTCTCTGTGCTCTGCTCTCTGTGCTGTGATGTTCCCTGGTCATCCACGGTGAGTGGCAGGGAGCTGGGTGTCCCCTCTGAGCAGTGACACGGGCAGTTCCCTGTGCTCTGCTCTCTGTGCTGGATGTGTCCCTGGTCATCCACACTCAGTGGCAGGGAGCTGGGTGTCCTGCTGCAGTGACATAGGGCAGTGCTCTCTGTGCTGGACGTGGCCCTGGCCGTGCAGGATGAGCTTCTCTTCCCTCCCAGCTCCTCCAGCATCGAGCCTGGCCCTGTTCTGGTCGCTGCCACCGAGGGAGCTGCTGTCACCCTGCGGTTGCAATGCCACTGGCGTGCCACCCCCACTGTCACCTGGGCCAAGGTAGGGACAGGATGGGGGCTGTGTGCCCTCCAGCTGGCTGGGGCCACCCTCGAATTCAGGGAGATGTGTGTGAAGGGATGGAGCTCTCCAGCTGCCTGGGAGGTGGCACCAAGTGCCTCGGGAGCTGAGACCAGGGCATGCCCTGCCCTGGTGCGTCCAGAGCTCTCCTTGCTTTTGGATGTTGAGCTCATGGGAGAATCTCTTCCTGGCTCCCTTCCCTTTCCTCTGTAGGCACAGCCCATTTCACCAGCCCACACCTACCAGCTTGACCCTGATGGGACCCTCCTGATCCCTTTCATCGTCCCCTGGGGACGCTGGCACCTACTTCTGCACAGCCACCAATGCAGCAGGTTCTCCAGCCAGGAGATGCAGCTCTCCATCAGCAGTGAGTGCTCAGGACAGCTCCAGAGGGGGCTGACAGGGAGAGAGAATGACTGGGAACACTCCTGCCTTTCCTTGGAGCACCAGTCCAGGTGCCAGATGGGTTTGGAGGATGGCAAGAGGAGCAGTGAGGGCTGTGGGGCACCTGAAGTGTCTCATGCACCAGCTTGCTCCTCTCCATGCAGCAAAGCCAGGATCAGCGTGAATGGATCACAGACATCAGACCCTGTGCCATCCTGGCAGTGCTGGGGCAGGAGACCAGCCTGCCCTGCGAGGCCCAAGGGTTTCCCCTCCCCTGGTGGGTGTGGAGCCGGGGGAGGCCCCTGCCCCTGCCCCTCGCCAGCACCAGGTAAGGGAGGGTTCTGGGTGCTGGGGCCACCATCTCCTGGGATTTTGTGTCTCCTCAGAGGGATGTCAGGTCCATAAGGGACTGAGCTGCTTGGCAGGGGGATGTGAAGGGCACCCCTGGCAGCCTGTGGGCAATGTAGGAGCTGAGGCAGGCAAGCAGGGCTGCATTAGCTCTGCTCTCCTTGGAGAGCACCAGGCTTTCTTCCATCTTCCAAACATCTGGGACCAAGCAGCTGCTTCCATCATACATGTGCTACCCTGCCGGACACGGGGCTGGGAAGCAGCTCCAGTGCAGCTCCTCAGCCTGCTGTCTGTCTGTCTGCCTTCCTGCACATTCCTGCCCTGGTTTGTCACAAGGTCAAGGATGTGCCGCGGGATGGTGGATCCCTGTGGGAGTGTTGGACCAGGGCCTGGTGCTTCTTGGGATGAGTTTGGCACAAACACAGGTTTTAGCCCAGCAGTGGCTTTGTCCTGCCCTGGGATGTGGGTTTTAGGCCAGTTTTGCTCCAGTTTTGCACTTCTGGAGGGACAAATCAATTTGTTGATGGCGTTGAAGCTGATGACAGCCATGAGACAGTCAGTGTAATGTGATTTGATGGGCGAGGGAAACTCAAATCCAACCATTCTTTGGGTTATCTGTGTCTTGGTCTTCCAGTGCTTTCCCCCTATGTTGGCACCATGTTGAAGGGATAGGTCCCTAAAACACGGGCCCTGGTCTTGGGGGTTAAACACTTCTTACCTGTCCCTGAGGATGCTGTGTGGCCTGGGGAGCAGGAAGGCAGCTTGGTTGTTGCTCTTCTGAGGGGGGGGGATTGCCTTGTTGTTCGTGTCTGGGTTTGCCATGGCTGTTCACCATCCTGTCCCGGTTTCTGTTCCCCACATCTCCAGCTGGGTGATTATGGGAGCACACCAGGAGGAATCTTACAGCCGTGGGCTGAGATGAGGTTATTGTCTTGGAGCACAGATGGGGGCTGGCAATGAGAGCATGGCCAGCTCCAGCTGCAGGGACTGTGCTCTGGGGACCCTGGTCCCCTTCATCCCCTGGGCTTCATTTGCTGCCTGTGCTGAGCTCCTGCAGGGGCTGAGCAAAGGGATTTGCCCCCATGGGCAGCTGTTGCACTGTGGTGGTGTTCACAGGGGTCCCAGGACAGGGAGAGAATGAGAAATCTTGACTCCATGTTTTAGAAGGCTGATTTATTATTTTATGTTACCTATTTTAATTAAAAGAAAATTATATATTAAAACTATACTTAAAGCATAGAAGAAAGGATTTCATCAGAAGGTTAGCAAAGAAAGGAAAAAGAAATGATAATGGAAATTTTGCTGACTGACTAGAGTCAAGACAGCTGACCAGTGGTTGGCCAAATTAAAAACAACAAATGCGAGAACAATCCACAGTCCAACCTGTTTGCAGTTCTGCAGCAGCAGCACATAACGATTGTTTACCATTTCATTTCTGCAGGCTTCTATGCTTCCTTAAGAGGAAACAATATATTTAGCAAAAGTAATTTTTTCAGAAAATAAGTCATTTGACAGCTTGCCACCCTCCTTTGAGTGGGGAGGCTGGCCGTCAAGGTGACTTCTCTTGGCTGTCCGAGGTGATGCGTGAGCTCTGAGCCCTCAGACTCCTGCTCAGGGTTGGGTTGATGGATCGGCATGGCTTTTCTGGGACTGTTGCGCACACGGGGTCTCGGGTGAAGGAAGAGATCGAGAGTGCTTGACTCCATGCTTCAGAAAGGCTTGATTTTACTTAATGTTGTATATACTATATACTACCTCGAACTACATTATAAACTATGCCCCCTAAAAAGAAATCAGAAAGAAGGAGGAGTTTCCCAGACAGCAGCCTAGTTCTACCTCAGAATAGAAAGAAAAGCATGATTGATAACACACCTCGCTTCTCTCGGACTGTCTCCAAGAGAGCTCAGTCCATGGATGGCCACCAACTTGCCAAACATCCAGCTGGGCCAATCCAGGACCTGACCACTCTCTCCTTT